>RYFJ01003190.1:0-62133 GCA_003991445.1 Oryza meyeriana var. granulata
TATAACATACTATAGGCAGAGTCTGGGGGTCAAACCTGGTGCCACATGTGAAATCTGGAGTCTCCTGGGCTGTGTACTTTATCGGTCATTTGTGCCGCGACTTATATTATTTCAGCTTCTCATCTCTGAAGCAGGTGATGTAACAATTGAGGTGGTTTAGATCTTACTATGGGGAAGCTCTAGTGATTCTGATCGCTAAACCGTTTTGTGTGATGAACGAGGTTGCTGTAGCTCGCTGAATGCGAAGGGGAATACGCTTAGTCTGGGGGTTGTGGAAGAGAAACAGAGGACATGGTTGAGCGGGGTACACGACACATGGGAACATCTGCGTGCTTGTTTTCGCTTTCACGTCGAATTGTAAGAACGATGATTCTACATGTTGCTGTGGTTGTTGTACGGCCCCTTGCTCTGATTCTGCTGGGACTCTGAAGGTGTTCCTGATTCTGGGAGGTTTGGTTACGACGGCGGTGCTGCTGTCTTAGGTCCTCTGGAGTGGGCATCGACGGAGGGTACGGTGCATCTGGTGATGTTAGTGGCCGCTGCCCGTAATTTGAAGCTGGTTGGTTGGATGATTGCGATGACGGGCGTTGAATAGGTGCTGATTTCCGCCGCACGGATGCATTGACATTAGCGTTCTGGCGTTGATGTGAGGGCAATGGACGTTAATCGGTGAGAGGGAGGTGGTGATGCTTGATAAGCGTGAGGTAGGGGCTAACTACGGTACTATGGTGCATCTCACGCCGGCTGGAAGAGTGCGCAGGAGCCGCTCTTTGCCTTTGCCTCCGGGCCTTGAGGTTTTCTTCAGTCGTGCTTTCCACACCACGGATCGCTGATGTGATGAGGTCTGGAATTCTATGAAAGATGGTCAGTGAGCTCCGAGTTGCATCTCCACCGACAGCGTCCGTGTGAGTAAACCGATTTGCTTTGCGGGTCGGTGGTTGACCTATGCGGTGCCGGAGTCCATAGCCGAGCTGAGTGGGGAAATCGCGCAGATACTCCATGCGTGACTTGTTGCCTTGAGTGAGAGAACGGAACTTACCTGTTGTTTTGAGGTCCCTAATACCGCGTTTGCAATGGGCAGCAACGAAGAAGCAGTGTCACGAAATTGAGGCCAAGTGACGACACGGCGTGCGGGGTGCGATGGAGAAAGTTCTCTCCACCAATCACCGGCTGGCCATGGAGTTGCTCTTGCCGGGCGTGCCAGGTGTGTCTTCTCGGCATCGGGGTGGCAGCGAATGAAGTGGAGCTTCCGCGTCGGTGGGTTGGCGAAGCCAATCATCAGTCATTCGAAGTGATCTGTCGGAGTGAGTGGAACAGGCCGAGTGCTGAGTACGCTGAATATTCAGCGAGTCCCCGGCGCTTGGTGACATCCACGCCCGGCCTTGCTAATGTGGTGCCGGTCCGTTAGCGGCGTGGCGTGTTGCGTGCGATTGCTGAAGGGAGGCAGCATGTCTGTAGCCTCGAACGGTTGCGTTCCATTGCGGGCAGTGGGGAAACTTCAGCCGATGGTAGGTGAGGAGTGAGGTGGTGACCCTCTTGTGTGTGCGACGTAGAAACTCCGGGAGTAGTAGTCCCGATGGGGGATCGGAGTGTGACGGGCGGAGGAACAAGTGCGATGGATGAGGATATAGAACGATGGTAGTATAAGAAATGTAAGGAATAACGAATGATGTAAAAGTTAGCTACCGTATCGCACAACGGTTAATCAAGTCATAAATTACAGCGTTAAGATGGGTAGACATGCATACAATACAAATGCACGAATCCAAAGTTATACCAATGTGAATGTTTATTGTTAGCATGATAATGATGGGCACGCGAAAGAATTGAACCATTAAAACCAAACAGGCTTATCCAATGCTATATATGCTGAGCAATGAAGCGAATAACCAACGGATAGTTTTCCAACACGATCAAGATCATAGCGAGTCAAAAGCGTAGTGCATCGCATGGAACGATGAAAGTCCAAATAAAGCCAACAGTACGACTGTGGCACTAGGGCTAGTGTGACTACATTTCTTATTCGAGGCGTCTTCAGCTGGTACACTTTTTGCATCTATTCTGGGTCGATGATTTTTTTTTGATGTTGGTATGTTTTACTTCTTGCGAAACTTAAGGTTCTGAATTGATTGGTCTCAGGGTTATCGAATCGCAGCACTTTCAATTTTTTTTTTGAAGAGCTACAGGAAGTATAGAAAATTTGAAAAGTTCTTTTGTGTGAGCTGCCTGGAGTAGTTGCCTCAACTCATAAAAACTTGATCCCAAGGGTAATAACAGGTGAGGTATTTTTCGCTCATATATTTTTTAGCTATCGAGACTGTTCCAAAATGTTCCATGTATTTTAACTCATCGAGTAGTGTGAGGTCGTAATAAAATTTATAATTTTTCAAAAGTTTGGTGGGGAGGGTCTAAGAATTATACCATTAATTTTGTGGGTACTAAGCTCTTGATTACATAAGAGAGATTCAGACATGGAGCAATATTAATAAGTAACAGAAGGCACCCACGATTGATCACTTATGCTTAAGAATAGGGCATTGTAATGGAGGCGTTGGGAATAGTGTGTTACGCGCACTCGATCGGGGGTTGTGTAGCATTTGGGATTCTTGTTCTGTTCGGTGGCCAGTTGTACACCCTGGATCAGAGTATAATCTATTCAGCATAGTCGCGTAACCTCGGTTATGGACAATGCTGGATGTTGTTAATGTCAGTATGTTTGGCATCAAATTTGGCATTATTATCGCATGGGAATTGTTTTGGTTTGATGGTGGGGGTTGGCAATTGTTTGGCTGTCATGTTGGTATTGGACTGGTTGGTTAATGTCCATGGTATGAGGAGGGGTGCGCCTTGTGGGGCTCTTTGGTTGCTTATATTTCATTTCAGGTAAGTTATTATTGCTGTCCGATTAAATTTAAAATATGTGCTTTAGGTGTTTCTCTCGCGTGCTTTATTTTTACTGCAATTTTTAATAGTTTGCGTCATATTAAATTATTAGCTTATGCAAATGTTTAACATAGAGAGCCACTATAGCGTTTAGAAAGGTCTTGCATATTCTTCTGGCTTCGTCCTATTGTGTATATAATGTTTGGTAATACTGTGCGAGTAAATCTTGTACTTGAACGCGGCGCTTGCTGTTTCAGTGAGGGATGACCGGTTATGAGTATGCTTGCTTGGTGGTGTCGATTGCTGTTCTGCCGTATGGGAATGGCGAGGTGATGAGTGATCTCTGTTTGTTGCAACGCTTTCGGCTCTTGCCCGTTTGGTTTGCTGCCAGTCGGGGGTTGTGGGCATTCACCTGGGTTTTATCTTTGAACTTATGAGGGCTCTGTCTGAGACTTTCCGCTGCTATCATTTGTGCAGCGGAGGTCCAGTGATCGATAATAGGGTGCTGAGTCCACATGACAACGACTAATATAGCAAAGCGAAAGGTGCTCGACAGAAGCTCATAGCCAAAAGATAAAAGCGGTTGGTGGCCACAACCACTAGGGCAAAGTCATACCTGGCAAGGACGAAGCTGCGAGAGATACGTCATCACCCTCGTCCGCCTCTCTTGCTGAGCAATGACACACAGAAATTTAATTTCATATACCGATTATCCTGGAGGGCTGAAACAGGGGTCGCCGGTGTAAACAAAGATGTAACTTCTGCAAGATTCTTACGCCAATATTATTATTATACTCATAAGGATGAGTAGAAATGTATACGCAAGCGTTTCTAGCCTTATATGATGTGGGTCTCTATGGGGTTCGGATCATTGCAATATAGTAGGCTAATTTATTGAGCAACTGTAATGAGTAGGATATGCAATGACGAGCAAGGATGTCTAGCATTGCTGATTTATTATGGGGACAGGGGCGAGGTATATAATTCTGAAATGTATTGAAGCAAAAGAGCCGCAACCGCGGTCCCTCATCATATCAACATGCGACACCAATGTCTCATACCAACATGGCGCAGTCACGATGCCAGACCCCGACCTATGGGCAAAAAAAATCCATCCATAAGTAATGCCATCATTTTGATGCTAACATAATGACTAAACATTCTAGCTATGTGTCCTAGTCCGAGGAACGCGGCTATTCGAGATATTGATTTAGCTCTGATGGATTGAGGTGGTATCATACGTGGATCCACAGCAATTGTTACATGGCATCAATTATTGGTCTTACACCATCCCGTCGTAGGTGTGGTACATACATAGTGATCTTCAGTCCATTACGTTCCTTTCTTAGCCCATCCGCCAACCGACCTATACGTGCACGCTGGGTTTCCCGACTGACTCATAGGGTGCGTGGGCGTGGATGTGACCAAGGCGGGCGCGCCATGCGGGAAGGCACCGCCGTGCCAAACGTGTCACCTCGAGGCCCTCCAAAGGCTACCTGCCTCACTGTACGTTTTCTCGGTTCACGTGGTAAATGAGTCCACTATGCTAGAACTGAGTAAAGAAACATAGCCGTTCCAAATATGTTGCATGTGGTAAGTTCGTAGGGGTGCCTTGATTAGATGTAAAAAGTCGTTTCCTTAATCGACCGTAGGACGGGGCTACTTGCATCATGGTGGAGAATCAACCTCCCATTCATCGCCTTATCTATCTCACGTTCCAACTCATACATAGTTTCAGTCACCCATATTATTAGTGTAAGTGCTCAAGTTTTTGCCCATTAATTAATAGTTGTCTATATACCTGACAATTAAATTATGCACGTCATGCCATATGTTCTATAGCATAGAGCAGTGGGCTGAAGATCATTAAGTGGATAGAATGTCAGTAATTCCAACAGTGGTAATGGGTATAGGACAGCGAATATTCACATAGAACTGAATGCATATAATAGGGTTATCCCCATATACACCAACAAGCGACAATATTTTATATCGTAGGCATGCATGCGAATAATATACGTATAGATTGCAACTAAATTCATTTTAGAGAAAGCTATAGTCTAATGCTTAGATTGCATGCCGTTCGCTGGGTAGTCCATATCCTCCTCTGATATTATTGGTCGTTACTCTTCCCTGGAATCTGTCAGAATATTCGAAAAGAAGACAATATTGCTGATAAGAGCCAATAAGTAACAGCGCACATGCAAATGGTCACATAAATTGAAATAATTACACGTGGAAGAGGAACTTGATTTAGGTGAAAGAATCACAGATTTATCACCTATCGTTTGGCGAGATATGAAAATTGACAAGCTCGTCCAAGTGGATTGATAAGGCAGTTCTGCAAATCGATTATCGTCTTACTTTTAGAGCATTAATACACTTTGCAACTCGAAACGAAGTTTTTACAAGTAGAATTATTTTTAGTCGGAAGTACATCATCTCACAGGTCTAATAGAAATTATTTCACAGTATTATGTGTTGCACTATTATTTTTATAATGTGTTTTACTAGAGTGTAAAAACATAGGAGAGGCTAAATATAACTCCTAACATGATTTAAGAGGTATTGTTTAGTCAAAACAACACCACTAACAGCAAAGAGTACTAAATAATAAGCTCTACAAAATGGTCTCAATTTTTAAGCTTTTACCAACAATTTTCTGTACGATTTATTTTAAGAGGCTAGACCTACGCAAGGGAATGACAATATAAGCTGTTTGAATATTCTTATCTGGGAATCAGTTCAAAGATGGTCATTTGATTAATTTTACAAACATTGAAGAGCTCTGTTTGGGAGGGGAATTAGTAGGATTGGTGGTGTCACATGAATTCGGAGTTTATAGGGAATATGTTTACGGATTTTTTAGAGTTCATACCTTTTTCAGCTCAAAAGCTGATCTAGAAATTCGATTTCTTATTTTCACTCCCCTTTTCTCGCAGACTTTCCGACCGACTTCGCTCACATGGCAGAACCTGGACGTAGGATTCGTTTGCGATGCTTGAATGGCCTCGGGCTGCAATGCATAGAGACGAGCAAGGCCTCGGCTGATGGCAAAGTACGTTGCCTCAGGGCTGTCTGTCAACCGAAATTCGAAAGAGATGTGACTCTGGGTGAGTTGCAGGCCACCTCTAGGCTGCAGCAATGGATGTGGATCAGACCTATGATACGGTTGGCTATGGATGTGTCAACTAGAGGGATATTCAATAATGAGGCACCGTGGATGAATGAGGAAGCTCACAAATGGAGGAAACAAATACTGCCGCTGGCTGCCCTGCAGGTCTGAAAGCCACCCTACTCTCCTTATTCCATCTTCGATCTTCTCTCAGGGCGCGGCGGCAAGTGCAATAGATGTTGGGATGGATGGAAAGCCTTGATGAGTGGGGATTGTCTGTGGCAGACATGTCAGGATTTTGATCTTGGGCTATTTGGATGGATTTTTGGGGAGGAGTAAGTGAGATGAGAGCTCCGCTTGAGGAAGAAAAGACAAAAAGAACAAGCAGTGAAGATGAAGGGGTAGAAGAAGAAGGGGTTTTCTCTCTGCCCCCCCCCGCCTAAGTCTGACGTGGGAGGCACGCCATGGGTGTGGTGTGGGGCTAAGGAGGCGACCCAGGTCAGTGACAAAGTGGGCCCAAGTCGTTGGTTGTGGGATGAGGGTGACTAACAGGTGGGTGAAAATACTGAGTATAGATTCATTCTTGCTATTTTCTAGGATTTATTTTTCTCTCCGCGTCTTGGTAAATTCAATTTGACTAGGCAACACTTGTTAACAATTCAGGGAATTGGTGTGGTGATAGGTGTTGGTTTATAGGTTCCCATTTTTCAAGGTTTTTAACACATAAATTCCAAGTATTTTAAATCTGGTGAAAATGATGAAATTTGTTGATCTGAAAGTTGGTTTTAAATTTTTAAGGTGAGGTTCAAAACAGAGAGTAAAAATTCCACAAATTTATATTTAGTGATGACAAATAAACTAATATTTTATATAAACTTAAACATGTATACTTCTGTTCAAAGCAATTGCTCAAATATGAGAGTGGTTCCAATTTTGCCGATTAGAGTTAATTTGTTATCGGCATTATGATCAATTGCAATTATAGTAAATATGAAATCTAAAGGACAACAAATGCACTTCTAAATACCTGGTTATGAGCCTAGGGCTGTTACATCTCTTCTCAACCAATCCTTTCCAGCCGATTACACAGAAGACCAAGATCCCACTTACCGCCGATGTGTTTCCATGGGCGAAGCTGCATCGGCTCTTTCTGGCGGCAAGATAACCCCCACTGGACTTAGTCAGTGGTTCAAGGGGTTTTATTATGGTTTCACCAGGGAGGCCACTCTCTGGTTTGCATATAATGATGCATCATCATTCGAGATGCCTTCCAACTTCGACCCACTTAACGCTTTGGATAACGATGAGTCCAAGGCCATATTCCTATCGGCCATCACCCCTCGTCTGCTGTCAACTGGCTTTTCTCTAGGCCGATCGCAACCATCATATGAGTTTTACCATCCATCGGTCGGCTCCCGCCAGCTTGGCCTTGGTCAGCTTCCGATCGGCCTATTCTTCATCGACAAACTTCAGGCCCGGGGCAACGTCAGCAACACCCTAGAATATGATCGGATGCGGACTTTGACAGACCCCCATTCTTCTAGGCGCCGCACGAGGTGTATGTTCTGCACTGCCAAACACCAAGCTTTCGTCCGATGGTGGTTAGAATGGAAGAAACATATATTCAGCTTATCCGGGCCACCTGCTACTGTTCCGTCTTGACACCCTGAGTACATCGAATCTGATGAAGAGGTAACACCCGCAAGCCTTAATCATCATTCTCCAATCATCTCTCACTCTTAATTTGCAGGCTGCCAGCGTCGAGCCCCCAACGACAAGCACAGTGGTCGGCCGATTCTTATCAACCTCATCGCCACTCCAAACTTGGGGCTGGCGATGCTCCATCTCCATCGCTCTCCTCAAGGTGCTCGGCCGATAGGACAAAAAACGGAAGAAGTTAGCGCATCGCCCCTCCCTGAAGAAGCAGAAAACCGGTGCCGACGTCGTTGCCACGACGCCATCTTCTCCCCAGACAACATCGGCTCCCTCATCCCCTCAGGTATGCGCCAAGTCTTGACATTACTAGTTTCCTTTTCAGCTCAAGTCATCGCTCCAGAACCTCAACATTCTCTGACATCCCTCCAAGCACGGAGCCGATGGCTTCTCCAGCTGCCCCACTCTCAGTACCAAGTCCTCCAGCCGCCGATGAGACTGTTCCTATTCCATCGGCTGACATCGGCCCCTCCGAAGAACAACCTATTCATCTCCCTGAAGCCGATGCCACCCGAGCTGCGATGTCCTTCCCTCAGGTAACCTCTTTACGCCCATATTTCACTTTTAACTTCTTACTGATCCTTTTACCGATGTCAATTTTGCAGTCCTTAGCCGACTTGTTTTCTTTTGACATCGGCAAGTACTTGGAAGCAGAAGAACGAAACAGGCCACCAGTGCAGTAACCAAACCGTCCTTCCAGCCGATGTGCGTGATTACTTAACGAGCATCATCAGTCGGCTGGAAAACCCAATTGATGCGCTAGTGGAAGACTGCGGGCCGATCCGGGCAAGACTTGCAGAAATTGAACACATCTGCCGAAAACTCGTCGACACACTAACCCTGCAGCATATCTGGAGTCTCACAGATTTAAACTCATAAAGCTTAGACAGCGCATAGCCGATCGCGCTGACCAACAGAAGATTACCGAAGACATCCAAGCCGATCGGCTGCTAGCCCAGATAGAGAAGAAAAAACTTGATGACATGGCATCTGCCCCCCAAGAGCTCCAACCCAAGCTAGATCAACTGAAGAAGAAGGAGGCCGACTTGCTGGCAGAACTTGAAAAAGTTCGCAAAGATCTTCAAGCAACAGAATCCCAGCTTATCAACCTGCCGCAAGCCATCCAAGACCAAGAGGCCAAGGTTGCAGCGACGGTGCGTCAAGTCATTCATCGGCGCAAGAATTTGAAGACCATCCCGGGCTCCGATGAAGACGACATCCGCACCATTAATGAGATTGACCAAATCCGCCTGCGTGCAATCGAAACGATTCAAAAATTCATGTAAATTAATGACCAATGGCCTCTTGAAACATGTTAGTTGTGCTGTAATATATCCTGATTAGCTCTGTTGCCTGCCTCCTTCACCCTTGATAATATTTCTGTTTGCTTGATCTAAAGGCGATATCGATTGATATCGGCTGTCTTTAGGCGATGCAAAAACATCCGCTTTCCGAACTTTTAGAAATCGGCTGCACTTAACTGATTTAAGAATTGATCCACACGCTAGGATAGTATTTCTTGAGATATTTTCCGTTAAGCGCTTTAGCAAACTCCGTCCCGTCAAGATCCTCTAATACATAGGCATTACCAGGCACACAGCGATTAATCCGATAGGGCCCTTCCCAATTAGGCGACCATTTTCCAAACTTATTATCTCTGGACCCGATCGGCAAAATCAACTTCCACACAAGATCTCCCTCGGCATACGATTTATTCGCCACCTTTTTGTTGTAATGTCGAGCTGCCTTAGCCTTGTTTTCCTTGATCCTTTCCAATGCCCTCAACCAATTCTGAGCCAAATCTTCAAGTTCATCCGTCATTAAGTTATAATAATCATCGGCTGTTAACTGATTCTGCAAAGAAATCCTCCTAGAGCCGATGTTAGTCTCCCACGGTAAAACTGCCTCATGTCCATATACTAACTGATACGGCGGCACCCGAGTAGATCCATGACATGCCATCCGATAGGCCCACAATGAATCGACTAATGTAGTATGCCAACGCCGCGGCTGCTCATCAATTTTCTGCTTAATCAACTTGATCAAACTCTTGTTAGAAGCTTCCGCCTGTCCATTAGCCTGAGTGTAATAAGGCGATGAATTTAATAACTTGATTCCCATACTGGCAACAAACTGTTGAAACTCATCAGACACGAAGACAGATCCCTGATCAGTAGTTATCGTCTGAGGAATTCCAAACCGATAAATTATATGCTCCTTTACAAACTCGATCGCTTCCTTGGACGTGACTTTCTTCAAAGGAATCGCCTCTACCCACTTGGTAAAATAATCTGTCGCCGCCAATATGAACTTATGTCCTTTACTTGATGGAGGAAAAACCTGGCCGATCATATCAATTCCCCAACCTCTGAACGGCCACGGTTTGATGATAGGATTCATAGCCGATGCTGGTGCTCGCTGTACATTTCCAAATTTCTAACAATCTTGACACCCTTTATAGTACCTGAAGCAATCTTCCAGCATTGTCGGCCAAAAATATCCTACTCTTCTCAGTAACCACTTCATCTTATGAGCCGATTGATGAGTCCCACAGACGCCTTCATGCACCTCGCACATAACCACTTTGGCTTCTTCCAAATTCAGGCACCTAAGCAGAACTCCCTCAAAAGTCCGATAATACAATTCCCCATCAAGCAGCACATACCTAGTAGCTTTATATCAAATTTTTCTGGAAACCAATTGCGACGGATTTTGCAAATAATCAATTATCTCTTGTCTCCAGTCATCGGCCTTGTTCTGAATATCAATATCGGCTATTTCAACCTCAACCTGCCTATTCAGCCGATACCCTGAAGCAATCTGCGCAAGATCATTGGCTTCTAAATTTTGCTCCCTGGGAATATGATCTATTGATACTATCTTGAAATCCTTTAACAAATCCATACACTCCTCATAATATGACCTCAAAACATCATCCCTGCACTCATATTTCCCAGACAACTGCTTAACCACCAATAAAGAATCACCAATTATCTCTATGACATCGGCTCCGATCTCCTTTAAAAGTTGTAGTCCTTTTAATACCGCCTCGTACTCTGCTTGATTATTAGTCCGATAAGGTTTAATTGTAAAAGCAAACTCAAAACTTGCCCCCCGAGGCGATATAATAACCAAGCCGAAACCAGATCCATGCTTGCAAACCAATCCATCAAAAAACAAAGTCCATGGGATCGGCTCTACATAATCTTCGTGAGACCCTCTGTGTTGTACAATGAAATCGGCCACTGCTTGTCCCTTGATTGCTTTAGCCGATTCATATCTCAAGTCGAACTCTGTCAAAGCAAAAATTCATTTACCAACTCGCCCTTTTAAGACTGGAGCCGACAACATATATTTGACCACATCGGCCTGGCAAACTACTGTACACTCAGCCGATAAGATATAATGCCTTAACTTTGTACATGAGAAATATAAGCACAGGCATAACTTCTCCACCGTAGGATATCTTGTTTCAGCATCCAAAAGCCTTCTGCTCAGATAAAATACAACTCACTCTTTGCCTTCAAACTCTTGAATTAAAACAGACCCGATGGACCTCTCATCGGCTGACAAGTACAACCTGAACGACACTCCTTTCTGCGGTGGAATTAAAATAGGCGGGGAACTTAGATAATTCTTGATCTCGTCAAATGCCTTCTGCTGTGCTGCCCCCCACACAAACTCTTGATCGGCCTTCAACTTCAACAACGGAGTAAAAGATTCAATTCTCCCTGATAAATTTGATATAAATCTTCTCACAAAATTAATCTTGCCAATCAATGATTGCAACTCTGTCTTGTTGCTTGGTGGCTCTGTAGTCTTAATGGCTCTGATGCTTCGCTGACTAACTTCAATTCCTCGCTCATGAACCATAAAACCTAAAAACTACCCAGCCGATACACCAAAAGCGCATTTATTGGGATTCATCCTTAGTCCGTATTTCTTCGCCCTCTCCAGCACTTTTCGCAGATCAGCTATATGGCTCTCCTCACTTTTAGACTTAACCACCACATCATCAATGTAAATTTCTACCAACAAGCCGATGAGATCATGAAATATATAATTCATCGCTCTCTGATAAGTCGCACCGGCACTTTTCAATCCAAAAGTCATTACTACCCACTCATACAAGCCGATAGCTCCTGGAACTGGAACGCAGTCTTATGTATATCTTCTTCAGCCATAAAAATCTGATTGTATCCTGCATTGCCGTCCATGAAGCTGATAATTTTGTGGCCTGAGGCTGCATCCACCAATATATCCGCTATCGGCATTGGGTATTCATCCTTAGGGGTAGCTTTATTCAGATCCCGGAAATCAATACATATCCTCAATTTTCCGTTCTTCTTTTCCACCGGGACGATATTAGAAACCCACTCAGCATATCGGCATGGCCTTATGAACTTGGCATCATACAACCTTGTGATTTCCGCTTTGATCGGCTCATATAACTCTGCCTTGAATCTCCTTGGAGCCTGCTTGAACGGTTGATATCCTGGTTTAATGGGCAGCCGATGTTCAACAATTGATTGGCTTAATCCTGGCATCTCATGGTACTCCCAAGCGAAACAATCCCGATACTCCCTTCAACAGTGTTATCAATTCTTCTCAAAGTTTAGGACTCAACCTTTTTGCTTATGTACGTCAGCCTTGGCTTATCTCCTGGTCCTATGTCAATCTCCTCCAAATCATCGGCCGACGTAAATCCTTGCCCCAGTTTCCCCTCGAAGTCTTCAATGGAGCCCATCAGAGTAACAATTCAGAGCCGACTTGCTGAATCGGCTGTATTCCTTGGCTAGGGACCTTAAGGTAGTCTCCTTCCCATATTTTCCCGGATAGGCAATCAACACCATCGGCTTCCCAGACTGGCAAATCGGTCATTGCAATGTTGGTTGACCGATCTGCTAGGACCACTTCGACTTGATCTCCCTGCCACTGTATCAAACATTGATGCATTGTCGAAGGCACGCAACAGTTCGCGTGAATCCAGTCCCTGCCGAGAAGCAAACTATATGACCCCTTTCTGTTGATGACAAAAAACATGGTGGGTAATGTCTTATTCCCCACTGTCAACTCCACGTTTAATATGCCTTTCGCCTCTGATGAATTCCCCCCGAAGTCCTTTAGAACCATATTCGTCTTGATCAGATCTTCGGCAGTCTTCCCCAATTTCCGAAATGTGGCATGAGGCATGAGATTAACTGCTGCTCCCCCATCAACTAGCATCTTTGTCATCGGCTTCCCGTTCACATAGCCCTTGATATATAATGGCTTTAAGTGCCAATGCTCTGACTCTTCAGGTTTATCAAATACGGCCTGATCGGGTTGCAACGTCAGTTGAGCAAAAACTTCCTCATCGCCTTCTTCATCCGATGAAAGTGCTTTATACTCCAGAGGCAAGAAGAACACCATATTTGCTGGGGCCGATTGATCAGCATCATCGTCTTTTCTCTTCACGCGCCATACTTGTCTAGTTCTCTTGTGACGATGATCGGCCTCTTCCTGATCCTGTCTCTGTTCTTGTTGCTCTCGGTGTCGTAGTCGTTGTGCCCTTCTCTTTTGATTCTTCGTGAATATCGCACTAGGGCACCATTGAGGATTCTGGACTTGTTTTTCATGTACTTCCTCTTCATCCTCTTCAAAGAACTCTTCATGGATCGGCCCTAATCGGCTATGAACCGATGCTCTTTTTCCAAGCGACCGATCCTGTGAAAACCTCTGCTGCTGATCATGCTGATTCCCCATATTACTGCACTCAGGGCAATCTTCAACTGATGGTAATCTCATCCCTTGATCCCAGCAGAATCGGAAGAACGGGCAGTCCCAATGCGGATTATATCCTTCTGGTTCATCCCTCTGTTCCTCATATCTCGAATATTTTTCTATCATATCCGATGAAGTAATCTTTGATTTATATCTTTGACGTCTTGCTCCATCGGCCTGATCCCTTGATGATGATCCCGCGTAGACCATGTTTACGGGGAACAGGTGCCCATCGATCTTCATCGGCTTCTTGTCTTCGAATTTGATTCTTCCCTGCTCGACAGCCGATTGAATTTGTTGCCGAAAAACTTTGCACTCGTTAGTATGATGCGATATAGTATTGTGCCACTTGCAATATCTTTTCTTCTTTAGTTCTTCGGCTGAAGGAATCACGTGATTTGGCGGCAGTTATATCTGCTTCTCTTGTAACAGCAAGTCAAAGATTTTATCGGCCTTACTAATATCAAAATCATACCGCTCCTCCTTGCCGATATCCTTGACCCATGGACATGATACTAATTTCTTGTTCCTGGCCCACTCCGCCAATCCAACCTCAGCATCAGATCCCTCATCGTCTGAGCTTGATGAATAAACTTGAACTTGAGCAACCCTTCTCTGATATTTATCCTTTTTCGCCTCTTGGAACCGGCTTTCATGAGCCGATACCTTTTGTACCAGATGCGCCAGGGACTCGAACTCTTGTGATGAAAACCTCTCCTTAATTGGCGCCAAGAGACCCTGGAAAGCCAGATCGGCCAGATGCCCATCGCTCAAGTTTAAACTATAACATCGGTTTCTGATGTCCCGAAATCGCTGAACGTATTTCGGTACTGTTTCGTCTGGTCGCCTCAGAGCCTCTTCAGCCGATGCCTCCCCGCACTGTGCCAGGAATCGGCTGACATGTTCCACTGTAGACGTGTTGTCCTGCCCTGAGAACTTAGAGAAATCCGAGACTCTCTATCGGTGTGGTAATGGAACCCTGTCGAACCACTCAGGATATGGATGCCGATACATAAATGTCTGTTCCTTGGGTTTGATCCCGAACTGCTCCCTTACTATTTCAGCAACCCTAGTTGATAGATCTTCTTCCCTCAGGTTGTCTTGTTGGTACTGGACAGGTGGAGTTTGTTGCTGATTCTGTCTATGATATTCCCTTTGGTAAGTGCCTGGATCGGCCCCGCCTCTTGGATAATTTTGCTGATATCCTCCATAATAAGCAGACCGATGATATCCAGCAGGAATGTCCTGTTGCCCCCCAGCCTGGTTCTGTGTAAACAGGTTTTCTGATATATCTCTGCTGACGTTGTAAGCAACTTGGTTTGGTTCAACCTTTGGTGGGAGGAAAACAGGACCCCTAGTAGGCTCTTGAGTAATCGATCCATCCACCGTTTTCTTTATGAGATTATGAAGTGTATTCACCAGAATTCCAGACTGATTGATGAGCGCATGATGAACTGCTTCATTCACCATCTTTTGCAAGGGTTTTACCGGTGGACTTTCAGGTGGCGTACGGCTCGATTCTCCAACCAGTACTGGCTTTGGAAACTGAGATTTTTGAATCGGCCCTTGCCTTGTCATGCTGAAGGACTCTAAGCACAGCTTCTGAAAGTTGGCCATAGTTTGCTCAATTTGCTGTTTTTGTTCGTCTATTAAATCCTCCATGCTGACCGGAATTATGTTGTCTGTTTTGACTTCTTTCCCGGCCATATTGCAAATCTGATTGCCGAAACTTCGTGTTGAAACTTCGTGTCCCACTAGGCGTGCCAAAAAACGTGTTGACGCCGAAAACCCGCCGGGGGCCGTCCGGCATCTGGGAGACACGCGAAGGCCTGGGAGATTTGCTTCACTCCAGTGCAGGTCCTAAAGTCTTGAGGTTCGTAGGCGTGCCAGTCAATTTGACCCTGCAATTGACAAGGAGAAAAGATGTCAAATTTGTGAGCCAATCGGCTGGAAGCCGGCTTGGACTCATCTCATCGGCCGATGGCCGATATGCACTGTAGCACTTATACATCGGCTAAAAGCCGATCACGGCAAGAGCAATAACATAATAATAAACAAGTATTACACTAGCCAATCATCGAAGGGATACTCAAAAATCGGCTGCAAACTTGATAAAATAAATAAGCAGGATCTTCATCTACTGTCCGTATCCGCGCCCGAGTTCTTACCTATGCTCGTGCCCGGGTCCTTACCTGAGGTCGTGCCCGGGAACTTGGGTGAGGTCGTGCCCGGGAACCTGCTTGTGCTCGCACTCGGATCGGCAGAGTAAACCAATCGGCTGGCCCTTAGCCGATCATAACGGTAATGCAGGCAAGAAGGTATAACAAGGCAAGCAGCATAATCGGCTATATTTAATAAGAGATAACTTATCGGCTAAGCGCTCCGATAACAACATCGCATAAAACCCATCGGCTTATTAAGAGTAACGTTATTACTGTCAGTCTAGTAGATCGGACCCAACCGTTGCAGCACAGACTGATAATGATAACGAGATCTCGATAAGCCGATAGATCTGATGCGATCATGATGCTAAAACATGATAACTTACCAGCTATACACCCCGATAAGACGCTTGCGCATAAAGTATCAACCTAGCAGGAATGATTTATCGCTAGCAGTTTAGTAGGTCGGACCTAACCGATGCAGCACAAACTGATGATAAACCGTTCCCAGTAAGCCGATACAATCTACGCACGCGTGATGTGATATACCTAATCAATCTATGAGATCAAACTGAACTGATGCAGCCATAGATAAAATAAATATATCGTGGTAAGCCGACTACCATAAACCGACTAGAATATCGGACCTAACCGAGGAAGTCCTAGCTGATAGGTAGCCGGGGTGACGAGACTTACCCTCTCGCAGGAGGTCGGACCTAACCGATGCAGCCCGGCTCGAGAAGCAAGATCCCGTCGGAAGGGTGGCGATGCGCCGAATTTGTATTGATCGAGTGATAATTTACAAGGTCCCCGGGCGTACGTATTTATACCCCGAGTTACACGAGTCCTTATTGGACACGGTACATGATTTCCTAATTATAACAGAAAACGCTAACAAGGCCTGACCGGACACGAGGCCAGGTTTCCTAAAGATAAACCCTTGCCTAATTAATAGGTACAGTAAATAACTGCCAAACAGCGGTCTTCACGGCTCCCTCTCGGAATCAGTCTCTTCTGAATCAATTTTCACCAGTTGACTGCAATTTCCCCTTTGACCGAATCTGACATAGGGCCTTACCAAATTTTGGTGTTAACAGAAGGGAAGGAGCAGAGAAGCACAAACCAGATCGGAGCAGCCGGCTGCCCTGCCCTCCGCACCGATGCGTGCCCATGCCCGCCTGTCACACGCCGCGCCACCACCCGTGCCCGCCGGTTGCCGCGCCGCTGCCTCCCGCCCGTCGCCTGCCTGTCGCCGCGCCGCGCCGCCGCCTGTGCCCGCCGGTCGCCTGTCGCCGTGCCCGCTGGTCACCGTGCCGCCGCCTCCCGCCCGTCGCCCGCCTGTCGCCGCGCCGCGCCGCCGCCTCCCTCCCGTCGCCGAGCCGCTGCCTCCCGCCCATCGCCTCTAGATCCCCTCGGGCGGCGGCCTCCACGTCTATCTGTTAGCTGTACTATACTGCAGGACACATATCTATGAAAATATACAGATAGCTGTATTACAGTATATATATATATATATATATATATAAACGAGAGAACAGAGAGCAGGAATAAACTAGGTACTTAGTTTTTGATTGGTTATCAATTATTGCCGAAGAACTGAACTGCATGCTGCTATAGTACTTCTCTTTTGGTGTAGTATAAATAAATGCAAATAGTGCATGCTGATGCTGGTACTGATCAGTGGTGTGTCTGGAACCACTAGAACTAAATGTAGTTTCTGTGGTGTGTGTGGAACCACTAGAACAAAATGCAGGTAGTGCATGTTGATGCTGGTACTGATCAGTGATGTGTCTGGAACCACTAGAACTATATGCAGTTTCTGTGGTGTGTGTGGAACCACTAGAACTAAATGCAAGTAGTGCATGCTAATGCAGTGATCTATGATTCTCTTAACCTGGTTACTGATGATGGTTTGCGTGCCTGCTTTTTGAATACATGCTTCGAATGGGCCTTGTTAAATTATGGCTGGTGGGTACTTTCTGCTTGCGATGGTTTTATAGTAAATTGTCTAGTAAAAAGGTGGATCTGTGTTAGGCCTTGTTGCCTTGAAACAACCTGGTTATGATTTAGTACATGCGAAACAACTTGCTGGAAACTCTCATAGTCCCGTAGCACCTGCTCACCACTGAGCGGCACTAGAGCTTCCCTGGTTTCAGCCTTGTTATTGAAGCTCGCCTTGTTCCTTCGCCACTTATGGTTCATGGGCAAAAATTGACGATGTCCCAAGTAGCAATGCTTTGAACCATGTTTTAACCACAAGTAATCAGTATGCTTGTGACAATAAGGACAAGCAAACTTACTTTTGAGCTCCAACAGATAACATACATATGCGGGAAAATCATTAATTGTCCACAACAGAATTGCATGTAGAGTAAAATTCTTCTTCTCCTTCTCATCCCATGTTAAAACTCCATTAACCCACAGATCATGTAGCTCATCGATCAGAGGTTGCAAAATATACATCAGTGTTCACTCTAGGATTTAGGCCAGGTAGCAGCATCGACATCAATCCAATAAGGTTGTTTCAAACACAGCCAAGGAGGCAGGTTATAAGGAATCAGTATCACGGGCCAACAAGTGTAATTAACGTTCAACATCCCAAACGGATTGAAGCCATCAGATGCAAGTCCCAGTCTAACATTACGTGGATCCGAATCAAACCACTTATACCTGTTATTCACGTGCTTCCACGCCAATGAGTCCGCTGGGTGCCGCATTTTCCCATCACTAACCTATTCTTCCTTGTGCCACCGCATCAATGATGATGTTTCCTCTGACATATATAATCTTTGCAATCGAGGAGTAAGTGGAAAATACCTTAGAACTTTGCAAGGAGTGCGCTTCTTTGCTCCACCACTTTCACTAGACTCGCCAATCTCATCAGAATTTGTGTCGTCTTTCTTCCACCTACTCTCACCACATGTTGGACACGTGTCTATATCAGCCAACGTCCCACGAAATAACACTCAGTCATTCACACAAGCATCGATCTTAATGTATGTGAGGCCAAGGTCGCGGATAATCTTCTGTGCTTTCTTGATAGTGTCTAGGATACAATGCCCTGGGGGAAGCGAATCTCTCCATAGGGTAAGTGTTTGCTCTGCGTTCTCGTTACTCCATCCACCTATGCACTTAAGCTGAAAGAGCTTGACCATGAATGATACCTTGGTAAGCTTTGAGCAACCTGGCCACAACTCTTGCTGCGCATCTTTCAACAAATCAAAGAATTTCTTTGCACTCTCATTTGGCTCTTCATTGGTATTACCACTGGTCGCACCCCTAATTAATGCGGACACCAGATTGTTGGCCGATGATGCATCATCTGGCGGGCCTACATTCAGATCCCTATCATCATTCAAAAATATGCTAGTGTTACCTTTCTCTTTGACAAAATTCTCATCAAAACCTTTAGTTAGCAAGTCCATTTGAACCTCGGATTTTGTTTTGTACACGACTCCACGACACCTTGAACATGGACATGGTGCAGTTTCTGATGCATAGGTGCCTTCAAAAATAGTATCAATAAATTTCTCCAGACCTGCTTGCCACTCAAGTGTTGACCGAGACAATAGCATCCAACTCCGATCATCATCATGTGCCATTAATTCTATTTTCCAAATATCACAACGATTTCCTGCAGCACGTTAATTGAAGGGATCACGACATTATTATAAACTATATATAATTAACAATGAAACATCTAGCAATAATGCAAGCATACGTGATCCTCTTTCTCACGTACGAAGCTCTAAGTGAGGCCTGAATCAAAGTACCAAATATAGCAAAAATAATCTATCCATTGCTCCTTTCTGAGATTGAGTTAACTCCTCAATTCTTTGTTTCTTCTTATGCTTTTGGGAACAGGATTCATATTTTCTAAATTGATTTGTAGAAGACATGGCTTCAAAAGATGACAAGAATAAAATTAAAATTATACAAGCAGTTCTAGACCTTCATACCAATTAGTACAATACAGATGGATTTAAAAAAAAACAATACCTGCACTTCGGACAAACGGACGAGCCTGCTTGTTGGTGCCTGCTTGCTGCTAGATGATAGATCCTTTTCCCTGTCCCTGTCGTTGTGCCTACTTGCTAGATGAACATTGAACGGACGAGCGTCGGCGGAGACGAGAATGAACACGGAGCGTCGCCCACGGGCTGGCCCTGCTCGTCGATGAGCAGGAAGGAGCTAGGGTACAAGATGCCGTCGCTGCAGGGAATTCAAGGGCCATGACGACTCCGGTTGCAGGAGGGGGCGCCACGACGACACGGCTGCAGGGAGCCGCGACCACGCTGCCTGGCTGTAGGGAACGAGGCCTTGACCACGCTGCTCGCAGGACGGCGCGCGGGGGAAGAGAGGCCGCGACGGGGGGATCAGAAGCCACGACGCATGTGGGAAACAAAGCATGAGAGACCGATGACGTACGTGATAGTAATTAGATTAGATCCTTTCCAATACATAAACGGGTCTACATTAATTGTATAGATACGCTAGCTATTAGAAACACAAACACATACATGGTCTAATGGTAGGCGCCTATCTTCTTAACTCTAAGGTCTCAGGTTCGAAACTTGCTGGTGGTGTTTTTTTTAATTTTTTATGTAACCAATAAAGTGGAGAACCTTAGGTATTGCAACGATGTAATTTTTCGTTGCTATATGTACAACCTTTTTGCAATGAACGAAACTATTACATACAACGAAACCATAATCGTTGCAACCTTAGTGATTGCAACGATTTATTTTTTTTTCGTTGCTATATGTACCACTTTTTTGCAACGCAAGCGACTATTATATACAATGAAACATATTCGTTGCAACATAGACGGGCTATTGCAACCATCATATAAAGAGTTGCAATATCACCTTAGTATTGCAACGACAATAAACTTGCCCGCAACGCAAATCAAATCGTGGCAACAGGAATCACTTATTGCAAACATTCAATAATTTGTTGCGATAACACTTACTTTTCGCAACGATCTCCATACTTAGGGCAACGAAACAATCTTCGTGGCAAAAATCCAATCTATCGCAACCAAAAGTGAAAATCGTGCGATAACAACCCTTGTTGCAACCAAATCTCGCCGTTGCGATAAAAAAGCGTGGCATAAGGGTCAGAAGTTAGTAGTGCTTTCTTAAAACAGCTATAACTTTCGCATACGGACTCGAAATCTAGCAAACTTTATATCTACGAATATCTACAGAAAATTTTACATCCTCTAATCCCCAACTTCATCGGGTTCAGCCGCTTGACCTATTGGCAATTATACTCTAGCTGGAGCAACAGGATTGAGCCACGAAACCCTAGTTCGTGCTACCATTCTTAAAACAACCATAACTTTTGCATACGGACTCGAAATTGGGCAAACATTATATCTGTGGACATCTACTGAAAATTTTACATCCGCTTCTCCCCAACTTCGTCAGATTCAGCCGCTTGACCTATTGGTACTTATACTCTAGCTGGAGCAACAGGATTGAGCCGCGAAACCCTAGTTTGTGCTACATTTCTTAAAACAGCCAAAACATTTGCATACGGACTCAAAATCGGGCAAACTTTATATCTGCGAACATCTACAGAAAATTTTACATCCGCTTCTCCCCAAGATCGTCGGGTTCGGCCGCTTGACCTATTGGCACATATACTCTAGCCGAAGCAACAGGATTGAACCGTGAAACCCTAGTTCACGCTACCTTTCGTAAAATCGCCATAACATTTGCATACGGACTCGAAATCGGGCAAACTTTATATCTGCGGACATCTACCAAAAATTTTACATTTGGTTCGCCCCAACTACGTTGGGTTCGGCCGGTTGACCTATTAGCACTTATACTCTAGCCGGAGCAACAACATTAAGCCGCAAAACCCTAGGCCATGCTACCTTTCTTAAAATAGCCATAACTTACGCATACGGACTCAAAATCAGGCAAACATTATAACTGTGGACATCTACAGAAAATTTTACATCCCCTTCTCCCCGACTTCGTCAAATTTGGCCGCTTGACCTATTGGCTCTTATACTCTAACCGGAGCAACAGGATTGAGCCATGAAACCCTAGTTCGCGCTACCTTTCGTAAAACAGCCATAACATTCGCATACGGACTCGAAATCAGGCAAACTTTATATGTGCGAACATCTACCGAAAATTTTACAGCCGCTTCTCACGAACTTCGTTGGGTTCGGCTGATTGACCTATTGGCACTTATACTCTAGCCGGAGCAATAGGATTGAGCCGCGAAACCTTAGTTCGTGCTACCTTTCTTAAAATAGCCATAACTTTCGTAGACGGACTCGAAATCAAGCAAACTTTATATCTGCGGACATCTACAGAAAATTTTACATCCGCTTCTCCCCCACTTCGTCGGGTTCGGCTGCTTGACCTATTGGCACATATACTCCAGCCGGAGAAACAGCATTGAGCCGCAAAACCCTAGGTCGTGCTACCTTTTTTAAAACAGCCATAACTTTCGCATATGCACTCAAAATTAGGCAAACTTTACAACTACGGACATCTACAGAAAATTTTACATCCGCTTCTCCCCGACTTCGGGTTCGGCCGCTTGACCTATTGGCACTTATACTCTAGACGGAGCAACAAGATTGAGCCGCGAAACCTTAGTTCATGCTACCTTTATTAACACAACCATAACTTTCGTAGATGGACTCGAAATCGGGCAAACTTTATATCTACGGACATCTACAGAAAATTTTACATCCGCTTCTCCCCAACTTCGTCAAGTTTGGCCGCTTGACCTATTGGCACTTATACTCTAGCCGGAGCAACAGGATTGTGCTGCGAAACCCTAGGTCGCGCTACCTTTCTTAAAACAGCCATAACTTTCGTATACAGACTCAAAATCCAGCAAACTTTATATCTGCGGACATCTACAGAAAATTTTACATCCGCTTCTCCCCGACTTCATCGGGTTCGGCCGCTTGACCTATTGGCACTTATACTCTAGCCAGAGCAACAAGATTGAGCCGCGAAACCTAGGTCGCACTACCTTTCTTAAAACAGCCATAACTTTCGCATACGGACTCAAAATCTGGCAACCTTTATATCTACGGACATCTACAGAAAATTTTACATCTGCTTCTCCCCGACTTCATTGGGTTCGGCCGCTTGACCTATTGGCACTTATACTCTAGCTGGAGCAAGAAGATTGAGCCGCGAAACCCTAGTTCGCGCTACCTTTCTTAAAACAGCCATAACTTTCGCATACGGACTCCAAATCGGGCAAACTTTATATCTGCAGACATCTATAGAAAATTTTACATCCGCTTCTTGCCAACTTTGGTTAGGTTTGGCCCCGGCTTGACCTATTGCAGTTATAACTCTAGCCGGAAGCAAACAGGATTGAGGCCTCCAAAAATAACCCTAGTTCGTGCTACCTTTTTTAAAACAGCCATAACTTTCGCATACGGACTCAAAATCGGGAAAACTTTATATCTGTGGACATCTACAGAAAATTTTACATCCGGTTGTCCCCGACTCCATCGGGTTCAGTTGCTTGACGCTATTGGTACTTATACTCTAGCCGGAACAATAGGATTGAGCCACGAAACCCTAGGTCGCGCTACCTTTCTTAAAACAGCCATAACTTTCGCATACGAATTCAAAATTTGGCAAATTTTATGTCTGCGAACATCTATAGAAAATTTTACATCCGCTTCTCTTCACTTTGTCGGGTTCGGCCAATTTAAAATTGCAAAAGTTGGCCTGCAAAATTGAGTTTTTGAGCCCTAAAAGTTTCCTGTAGAAGTTGTTAAAGCACGCTCGCAAATCTCTCCT
The DNA here is from genome assembly GCA_003991445.1 of Oryza meyeriana var. granulata. Classification (NCBI taxonomy): domain Eukaryota; kingdom Viridiplantae; phylum Streptophyta; class Magnoliopsida; order Poales; family Poaceae; genus Oryza; species Oryza meyeriana. Next base: position 23,436 of record RYFJ01003190.1, read on the forward strand.
AGCCACATCTTACATCGGCCTGAGTTGCTCCTTCCTGAGTTTGCTATTTTTGAGTACTGGTTGAGAAAAACAGATCAAGTAAAAAAGGAAAGTGATGAGCAAAAGGGAACAAAAGAAGTGTGCAACTTGCTGAGAGAGAGATGTTTTTAGTGAGCAGCTTGCTGATCTTTTCGAATATTTTTGAGAGACTTGGTGAGAGAGAGCTGTTCTACGTCCTTTGTTTCTTACTTTCGCTTGTTAGGCTGGTTCTAGAAACGTGTCTCAGCCAGCGACTGCTACAAGTATTTGGGACACTTATTCAGCTTTGCTATTCTGTTATTAATTTTTGCTAATCCTTGCTACCATACTTTTGAGCCTCCCGAGATCCACAAACTTCTTATCACTACAGATTTGATCCAAGTAATTGCAAGACTCACCACTGTCAACGTCCCGCCTCTCCAGTCATACCACCTACTTCAATCGGTAAGAATATCATAAGAGTTCGATAAGACGCTTTTGGTTACTTGAGTGTGTGATTCCACCATCCACTACCTAGTAGTTGATAGGGATAACGCTTTTGTGTTGTTTTCTGTTTTCTACTAACAGTGGCAGGAATGTGATGACATAGCATGAACTCTATACAATAAGACCTTCAGGCGATAGCTAAGAGCACGAAAGGTCTCCTTAGTGAATATGAACAATTGAGACGACATCAGCAGCCAGCTACTGTTTCTTCTTGTCTTCCACTAACTATGACAGTTCACACCAAGGACGAAAAGGAGACGAAGAATTTTGATGAGAGCCCTACCATAGCTGCCACATCACCTTTGACAAGTGAAGGTAAGACTGTGTAATCTCTCCCTTTGTATAATGGATTTGTGCTGAAGCATAACATGAGTTGGGAAATTCGATTGATAAATTTTTTTCTCATCGTCATATGTGTGATAAACGAAAGATTAAGAATGCTGCTAGTGTCTTGACTTCTCATGCTTTAATATGGTGGCAAAATTTAATAACGTCTTCACATGATAGATTGCCTCAAACTTGGAACGATATGAAAATGCTTTTGTGAGAGAAATTTGTTTCTCCATCTTAGAATTTTACTTACAAAAATAAAGTGTGTCATTTAGAGAAGCAACCCCTTGTTGTCCCTTCTTCTGTGACTAACCTTTTGTAGGATAATGAGAGTACTTTGGTACAACGAGTGCTAAGTTCTCAAATGGAGAAAGCGGAGCAAAATCAATGCCACAATTTGTTTCAATCAAGGTTTTTGGTTATGAATCAAGCATGCTGTATTATCATTGATAGCGAGAGCTGTAGCAACTTGGCAAGTTCAGATATGGTCAAGAAGCTTGGATTGCCGACGCAACTACATCCTCAGCCTTATTACATCCAGTGGTTCAATTCTTGCAGTAAGTTGAAGGTAAGTAAAATTGTGAAAGTGGAGTTTTCAGTAGGCAATTATCATGATAGTGTCATTTTCGATGTTGTTCCAATGCAAGCATGTTCTCTACTTTTGAGTAGACCTTGGGAATATGATAGAAATGTTATGCACCATGGTAGAACCAATACGTACACTTTCACACATAATGGCAAGAAATTTAAGTTGCTACCTATGTCCCCTGCTGAAATTTTGAAAGATTATCTTGAGAGGGAAAAGATTAAAAACCATGAGGTTTTGAGAAATAAATGTAATAATACTAATATTTTGATACCTTCACCTAAACCTGAGTTATTGCAAAATGAACCTATTACTTTGGACACTGACATTTTGCAGGGATCTGAAAGAGATCAAGGTAATGAGGAAAAGAAGAAAGACATAGAGAAAGAAGATCCACCTGTTGTTCCATGTATGTTTCAAGATGGTTTAATTAAAAGTGCACCTACAGTTTTTGAAAATGAGAACAAAGGTAACAAAAATGGTGCTACATTCACTCAAGGTATGGACAATTTTGATGTGCTATATATGTCCACTAATCATGTTAGTTTAGAGTAATCACCAGTGGAATTGTGTGTTAAATTACCTTTGTCACATGATGATTTGGTTCCTATTTCTTGTGATAAAGAAGAGTTGTGCAATACTTCACTTATATCCATGCCACAACTAGTGAATGAATATGTTAGTAATGTTGTTGAACCACCATGTGTTGATTTTAGATATGTTGTTCACATTGCTAGAGAGAATGAAGAGTTTAGATTGCTATCTTCTTTAAATACTTGGGGCTATATTTAATTTGATGATCTTTGTCCACTCAATTGTTTAGAGAAGAAATTATTTTCTATATTTGATTTGCCATGTTTTTCTCATGTGATTTTTCATGTTATTGGCAATTATGATAATAAAAGAGATTATAATGTGCATAGAGTATACATTTGTTCGAATTTTAATATATCTCCTTTTCATAATGACATGTCTTGTCTAGAGGACCGCATGAGTATAAATAATTCTCTATCTAGTTCCTCTAGTTGTTTAAATGAGTTGCAGGTTGGTTTGCAAGAAGGGGAGTGTTGTGAGCTACATGACACTACAAAGTGTTCTCCGTGTTTAAAAATTTCAGAATCCAACCATATACACAACACTACCTCACCCTATGTTGTGAAAGATAAAGATATGTTCATCAGGCTTAATGACAAGGTGAAATCATAGACAGTTTTCAATCAAGAAGACGAGGATGATGAGGATATCACCAGCTCGGATATGACCATAGCTACCTTATGTATGCATCAACCAAAGGTGCATGCTTTCTATGTAAGATTTTCGTGTTATATATTTGAACAACCGTTACTGCACCATGAGTTTTGTGTGTTCTCGTTTGGAGTGATACTTGTTTGGGTGAAGGGAAAGAGACCGAGCGCAAGGAACGCATGGATGATCAAAGAAGTTGATTAGGACCAAACCAAGACCTTACCTAAATCTACTCCTAGCATCATGCAACAATCCTCAAGTTGTTATGCAAGGGCCAATTATAAGAGCTCGGGCACGACAATTAAATCTCCAGGTGAACTCGTTCCTAAGTTTTTCTTTTGGTGACTTTGAGAATAGATTGCTACCTGATGATTTAATTATGATTAGAACCTTGGAGAGGACTAAGAAGCATTTGGAGAGAGGCTAGGAGGCGGACAAGGCCAGCAATGGCGTTCAAGTCAAGTTGGAGGCCCAATTCATATCGAGCTCAAGTCCATCTCGGATTCCAGGAGCAGTCCGCACTAAATTGGTCGCCCAGATCACATCCGGACTCCGTTTTCAACGTTCAAGATATGTACGGAAAGCTAACAAGACCACCTTGTTAGTGATATGCCCTAGAGGCAACATGGAGATGTTATATATATTACATGCTATGTTTATAATGTATTGATTTGTTCCTTGAAATAGACACCATCATTATTGATCTATGAGTATGTGACTTATTCATGAGACTCTAAATGTCAAATGTTGCTATTTCTAAATGATCCCTGATCATATATCATATGAGGAACAAATATGATTCTAATATCAGCATATGTATTGATTGATGATCATGTCTCATGGATCATGGTATGGAGATACCAAATCGATAATATGGACATATGTTAGTGAACATATGTTGGATAGACCCGCCATGAGATACTGCAGAGATTTCATGTGTCATCAGTTAGTCTCAAGTAGTGTTTATGTAGAGTCCTTAGACTTGAGATCATCATGGTTCCTAACATACGTAGTAGCTTATTTTGGGACTACTAACACTACTCCGTAACTGGGTAGTCATAAAAGTAGTCTTCGGGTTTGCGATGAAACATGTAGTGGGATATGAATGATCAAGATAGAATTTGCCCCTTCTTATGGGAGAGATATCTCTGGGCCCCTCGATGTAATGGATTATGGAAGTGCATGGCCATGCTACGGTGATTGAGGTGTCAATCACAAGTTTGTAATCCATCACAGGATCGAGAGAGTGATTGAGCTATTAAGAGGATGACACAAGTCTCGCCTTGAGCTCAATCGATATCGTGAGGTAAAGGGATTTGTACATAAGGACATTACAGGTTCAGCTGATATGATCTTTATGTATATTTTGGGGCTAATATGCCTTGCTAGAGGCCGCTATTAACAGGGTGACCAAAAAGGCGTTTTTGGGTCGCGACAAAATATACGTGAACCTACAGGGTCGCACACTTAATGGGTTGGAACACTTATTCGAATGTGATTCGAATATGGGCTCGATACGGATAGAGATCCGAGTAGACTCTTACTGGGCCTCGGTCCATGAGGCCCGAGTAAGGAGGTCTATATATAGGGAGGCGAGGGGCTGAGGAGTTTCACATGTGTGTGTGTTTTCTGTTAGCCTCGAGCAAAACCCTAGCCGCCACCTTCCGAGCCAAACCCTAGCCGCTCACGAGTGCTAGTACACTCGCGATCGGCGTTTCAGCCCCGGACGTGTGGATACCCGTAGAGGCGCTGCTCGTTGTGGCGTTGATCGGCCGGAGATCGACTACTTCCACTACTACCTCGACGCGCGCGTGGTTGGACCGGCTTCTCCAACACTTCTTCCGCTGCACTGCGCGTCTAATGGTAACGATCCATGATCCCTCTCTCGCATGATGTCCTGGTGTGCGCGGTAGAAATTTTTATTTTCTGCTATCGTAGCCTACGCGTATTCCTACACACCTTTCTAATGGATCTGGTCTTACATCAAAATTCCTTTTGAGTCCACAGGAATCGTTCAAACAAGTCAGCGTCCAGAATCTGTCAGGGTGCAACGCCACCATCGTTTGGGCCGTTGGGTCTTGTATCGTGTCAGAGTCCATTAGGGACGTGTCCAAAGGTCCTTGGCCGACCCTAGACCCTATATATTCAGTAGCCGTCATTGTTTAGAGTCTGGTTTTGCTTAGATTATTCTGCCATTGCAGTTTTGCTATCTAGATCGGTTTGTGGAACCCCAACTTCGTGTGCTAAATATTCATCTGCAATTCAGGCTGTGTTTTCTTTCTTCTTCCAAATTTCTTTGATTGTTTGCAAGAGGGAAAACTTCGTGGTTAAGTCAACCGCATGAGAGCGTGGCCAATAACAACAAGATGCGTGGATGTAGCGAGTGCAAGGTGACGATCTACTGATCGGAGCCTCAAAACGCGAACGTCCACACGTCGCCAAATCGAACCTATCGGGAGGTCGGGCACCTACCCTCGCATCAACTTTCGCATACAGACTCGAAATCAGATAAACTTTATATCTGTGGACATCTACAGAAAATTTTACATCCGCTGGTCCCCAACTTCGTCGGGTTCAGCCGCTTGACTAATTGGCACTTATACTCTAGCCGGAGCAAAAGGATTGAGCCGCGAAACCCTAGTTCGCGCTACCATTCTTAAAACTACCATAACTTTCGCATACGGACTCGAAATTGGGCATACTTTATATCTTCGGACATCTATAGAAAATTTTACATCCACTTCTCCCCAACTTCGTCGGGTTCGGCCGCTTGACCACTCTAGCCGGAGAAATAGGATTGAGCCGCGAAACCCTAGTTCATGCTACCTTTCATAAAATAGCCATAACTTTTGTATACGGACTCGAAATTGGGCAAACTTTATATCTGCGGACATCTACAGAAAATTTTACATCCGTTTCTCCCTAACTTTGTCGGGTTTGACCGCTTGACCTCTGGCACCTATACTCTAGCCAGAGCAACAGGATTGAGCCGTGAAACCCTAGTTCGCGCTACCTTTCATATAGCAGCCATAACTTTCGTATATGGACTCGAAATCGGGCAAACTTTATATTTGCGGACATCTAAAGAAAATTTAACATCCGCTTTTCCCCAACTTCGTCAGGTTCGGCCGCTTGACCTATTGGCACTTATACTCTAGCCGGAGCAACAGGATTGAGCCGCGAAACACTAGTTCGCGCTACCTTTCCTACAACAGCCATAACTTTCACAGACGGACTCGAATTTAGGCAAGCTTTATATCTGCGAACATCTCAGAAAATTTTACATCCGCTTCTCCCCAACTTTGTCGGGTTCGGCCGTTTGACTTATTGGCACTTATAGTCTAGCCGGAGCAACAGGATTGAGCCGCGAAACCCTAGTTAACGCTACCTTTCTTACAACAGCCATAACTTTCGCATACGGACTCGAAATCAGGCAAACTTTATATCTATGGACATCTACAGAAAATTTTACATCTGACTCTCCCCAACTTCGTTGGATTTGACCGCTTGACCTATTGGTACTTATACTCTAGCCGGAGCAACAGGATTGAGCCGTGAAACCCTAGTTCGCACTACCTTTCTTAAAACAGCCATAACTTTCGCATACGGACTCGAAATCTGGCAAACATTATATCTGTGGACATCTATAGAAAATTTTACATCTGCATCTCCCTAACTTGGTCAGGTTTAGCCACTTGACCAATTGGCACTTATACTCTAGCCAGCCGGAGCAACAGGATTGAGTCGCAAAACCCTAGTTCGCGCTACCTTTCTTAAAACAGCCATTACTTTCATATACGGACTCGAAATTGGGAAACTTTAAATCTGCGGACATCTATAGAAAAATTCACATCCGCTTAACCCCAACTTCATCGAGTTCGGCTGCTTGACCTATTGGCACTTATACTCTAGCAAGCCAGAGCAACAGGATTGAGCCGCAAAACCCTAGTTCACGCTACCTTTCTTAAAACAGCCATAACTTTGGCATACGGACTCGAAATCAGGCATACATTATATCCGCGGGCATCTACAGAAAATTTTACCTCCTCTTCTCCTCAACTTCGGTGGGTTCAGCCGCTTGACCTATTGGCACTTACACTCTAGCCGGGGCAATAGGATTGTGCTGCAAAACCCTAGTCCGTGCTACTTTTCTTAAAAGAGCCATAACTATCGCATACAGACTCGAAATCGGGCAAACTTTATATCTGCGGACATCTACAGAAAATTTTACATCCGCTTCTCCCCAACTTCGTCAGGTTCGGCTACTTAACCTATTTACACTTATACTCGAGCCAGCTGGAGCAGCAGGACTGAGCCACGAAACCCTTGTTCGTGCTACATTTCTGAAAACAGCCATAACTTTCGCTAATGGACTCGAAATGGGGCAAACATTATATCTGCGGACATCCATAGAAAATTTTAGATCTGCTTCTCCCCAACTTCATCTGGTTCGGCCGCTTGACCTATTGGCATTTATACTCTAGCCGGAGCAACAAGATTGAGCCGCGAAACCCTAGTTCGTGCTACCTTTCTTAAAATAGCCATAACTTTCGCATATGGACTCGAAATGGGGCAAACTTTATATCTGCGTACATCCACAAAAAATTTTAGATTCTCTTCTCCCCAACTTCGTCTGGTTCAGCCGCTTGACCTATTGGCATTTATACTCTAGCCGGAGCAACAAGATTGAGCCGCGAAACCCTAGTTCACGCTACCTTTCTTAAAACAGCCATAACATTGGCATACGGACTCGGAATCAGGCATACATTATATCCGCGGGCATCTACAAAAAATTTTACCTCCTCTTCTCCTCAACTTCGGTGGGTTCAGCCGCTTGACCTATTGGCACTTACACTCTAGCCGGGGCAATAGGATTGTGCCGCAAAACCCTAGTCCGTGCTACTTTTCTTAAAAGAGCCATAACTATCGCATACAGACTCGAAATCGGGCAAACTTTATATCTGCGGACATCTACAGAAAATTTTACATCCGCTTCTCCCCAACTTCATCAGGTTCGGCTGCTTAACCTATTTACACTTATACTCGAGACAGCTGGAGCAGCAGGACTGAGCCACGAAACCCTTGTTCGTGCTACCTTTCTTAAAATAGCCATAACTTTCGCATATGGACTCGAAATGGGGCAAACTTTATATCTGCGTACATCCACAAAAAATTTTAGATCCTCTTCTCCCCAACTTCGTCTGGTTCAGCCGCTTGACCTATTGGCATTTATACTCTAGCCGGAGCAACATGATTGAGCCGCGAAACCCTAGTTCGTGCTACCTTTCTTAAAACAGCCATAACTTTCGCATATGGACTCGAAATGGGGCAAACTTTATATCTGCGTACATCCACAAAAAATTTTAGATCCTCTTCTCCCCAACTTCGTCTAGTTCGGCCGCTTGATGTCGATGTTTTACACCAGCAATTTGAATATGGGGCTACTCGGCGGATGAAAACTCGGTGGATTCCAAAGGAACGCAGGGAGATTTTATACTGGTTCAGGCCCTCGATGTGAGGTAATACCCTATGTCCAGTTGTGGTGTTATTCCTTTGAGGATTTGTGTTGATCTATGATCTTCTGCCCTCGAGGGGCGCCCTGCCTCCTTGATCTTCTGCCCTCGAGGGGCGCCCTGCCTCCCCTTATATACTAGGGGACAGGGGTACAAGGTATGAATCCCAGCCGGATACGGCAAAGGGATCTCTTCTTAGAGGTACAATTTACCCGACTAGGACTGTATATTCCTTATTGTACAAGGCAAAGTCTGCCGGGTGCTACTATATCTCTAATTACAAGGCTAGGTCCATTCTCTATCCGAGTGGCCCATATGCTTGTGATGAGATACCCGGGGCCCCAGGCCTCCACAGCAGCCCCTGAGACCTTCATAGTTGAGTCACAGCTAATGCCGAGTGCTCATCCTCCACGGTGAAGATTGCCCGAGTGTATTGTTCCCGAGTACTCTTTGTCCGAGTGCTTCTTCTTCCCGAGTCCTGCTTCATGTCAGCTGGCAGCGAGGCTATGAAGGGCTCCATGTAGAAGTATGAATAGTGTGCACCAAATAGGCGCACCTATTTGGTGTAGCCCCCGACTTTGTGCTTAATTGTGAAAACAATTAAACATAAAGTCAAAGATTTTAACCTTGTAGTCTTTCCCGAGTAGTATACTACTGGTATATGAGACTCTTTGGTATCATGTCAACCGGAATATGATTTATAGTCTTTGCCAAGTAGCATGCCACTCGTATATGGGACTCTTCAGCTTCATGTCAGCTAGAAAGGGTGTTTATAGTCTTTCCCGAGTGGCGTCCCACTCGGACGTTAGACTCCTCAGCTTCATGTCAGCTGGAAAAAATATTTATAGTCTTTTCCCGAGTAGTGCACTACTCGGAAGTTAGACTCTTCAGCGTCATGTTGGCTGGAATAATATTTGCTCATGACAACTGTTGGCCAAGCATGTAGGCCAAGTACCACTTTATGAAATTAAATCCATTATGTGGTCAGGTGTACTTGAGAGATACCTGCATCCCTAATTTTGATGAAGACCAACTTGTGATCCTTATAAGGATATATCCTCAATACCTAGCAGATAAGACAGATACCCAAACACATGTCTTTAGCAATTAGGCCTTCATAAAGCATATCTGTTTACCTCATCGGTTCCTGTTGGTAGCACCAGCACTGCGATTTTAACATAGCCAGCGAGCGGCCCACATTGAGCGTGCTACTATAGAAACTCATGTCTTGGTGGCCCAGTACCGACTTTGTAGGCCCAAGCCCACGAATCGGAAACGGCTCTATAAAAGGCGGGGAGAGAGAGAAAAGATTCCCTCATCTTCTCCAATCCACCAATCGTTTCGTCTTCCAGCTTTCGCGCCAAAATTTCGCCTCCCGCTCCGCTAGGGTTTGCCATTGTTCACTCTTCCCCATTAGAAGTCGGGCGATTCCGCTCCTCCTCATCCATTCCAAACCTTCCACGACATTTCCCCCAAATCTCCTCATCCCCAACCATGCCGAGGGCTTCAGATCTCGCGGATGCGTCGGATGATGTTTGGCCGACTTCAGATTGTGGGTCGGCTAAGCTAAAGCTTCTGGAGAAGCAGCTGAGGTTGCAAAGCCAAGACATCATCAACTGGCGTCCCGCTGAGGGTGAATCGGTTCCGGAGCCCTAGGACAGTGAGACCGTCGTTTTTGCCTCTTTTTTCCACCGGGGTCTTTCTCTTCCGTCTTCCGAGTTCTTCCGCCAGCTTCTTGCTTTTTATGAACTCGAGTTGGTGAATCTAAATCCCAACTCGATTTTGCAAATCTCCATTTTTGTGGCTCTTTATGAGTGTTTCTTATGTGTAGAACCCCATCTCAATCTGTTCAGATATTCATTCCATATCAAGCCCCAGCCCTCCAAGAGCAAAATCCAAGTGATTGGGGGGGGGGGGGGCGGCATCCAACTTAGGAACGAGATGAAGAGGACCGATTTCAATATCCCTCTGAAATCCTCTCGCAAAGGCTGGCATAAGGAATGGTTTTACTGCTCCGATCTTGAGCCAAGCCTTCCCCCTTTTATGGGTTAGCCCCCGGTGGCTATTGCCAAGTGGTCATCTTTGCCCACCTCTGATGAAATGGGGCAAGTTCACACTCTTGTCGGTAGGATCGACAAGCTGAAGAAAGCCGGGTTGACTGGTCCATGGGTGGCTAGACGTTTCTTGACTCAGTGCATCAGACCGTTGAAGCTGAAGTGTCACTTCGGCTGGGACTACAAGGGCAAAGGTGATCCTAGTCGGGAATACTCCGACCTGGTGGACAAGTACAAGGTGACCAACATCCTGCTAGATTTCTTCGCCAGCGGGGTGATCGACACTGAAGACACAGATCGGTCTGTGGTGGCTTATAGCCGAAAGAGGCCACGCCCAAAGGTAACCCTTGCTGATGCTGTCTTGTAGTTCATCTATGGTGAATGCTTGTAGACATATGCCTAGATTAGCTCCAGAGTGGGTAAAATGTATTGTTGAACTATTTGCAGTCATGTGAGGAGTTTGATTACAACTCCCAAACGTCATCGGCCATGAAGTCGAAAAAGAGGCCGAGAAGTCCTTCTGCCGCCCAGCCCGACTCCAAGAGAGCAGGGAAGAGACCTATTGTAGATCAGGGCAAGAAGAACGTCATGAGGCCGAGTGCCGCAGCCGGGAGTCTGAAGATAAAAGACACCGTCGGTACAGCCCCCAGGCCGCCAAGTGCCAGGCCAGGACCAGCACAATCGAGCTCAGCATCATCGAGCCCAATACGAGTGCTGCCGAGTACAAGGCCAAGTCCAGCGCTGCCAGGCTCAGCAACATCGATCCCAAGAATGGCGCTGCTGAGTACCCGGGCACCCCAGCTGGCCGCACCGCGAGCGGGGCCGACCGGGACAGAAACACCGCCGCCGACTACCATGCCCTCAGGCCTGACAGCCAGCGGCCCCCCAGTGCCGACCTCCGGATCCCCCGGACAGAGGCTTAAGTTCTCCAAGAGGTAGGTTGCTTTGGGTCTTCTGAAAATCTTGTTCAACATGGTAGCATATTGATGTTTGACTCGTGATGCAGGAAGTGAGCCGACATTGATCTCAAGGAGACCATTCCGGCTACCCCCGTTGTCGAGCCAGCCCTAGCCGAGCCAGCGCCAGCGAGCACACCTGCTGAGTCAGCGACAGTCTCAGTCGTAGAAACCAAGATCGTCCGAACTGTAGGGCCACCGACACTGGCCGACCAAGGGGTGGTTGTCGAAGCTATCGCTCTAGCCCCTGAGCTAGCCCCTGAGGTCCTAGAGGCCACTGAGTTGAGGCCCAGGACCCTGTCGCCGTCCTTGTCGCCGTCGTCGTCATCGCCATTGTTATCGTCGCCGCCTTCGGAAAGGCCGGATCTCCCCAGGCTCGAAGCCTCTCCCCGCAAGTTCCTGAGGACATTCCGCTGGGTGGCACTTGATGGAACTGCGAGGAGTTACAAGCATGACGAGGTTGCGGTGGAGAAGAAGCATGAAGACTTTCTCCGCGCTGCAATCGCCGCATCCTAGGGGATTAAGGTATGAATTTTGCCGTATTGGGATCTTGGTAGTCCTCCTTGCACGAGTGTTCTAACGCTTGACTCTGCTTTGCACTATTTCTCCCCGAGCAGAAACTGGTTAACCGCTCAGAGAGGATGAACGAGGTCCTAACCCGGGTTGCCCCCCAGCTCCAAGAGTTGGACCAGTTCCGGGCTTTAAAAGCCGAAGTGGAAGGGTGAAGCTAGGAGAGAGAATCTTCGCTGAGGGGAGTCATCAATGAGCTCAGGAATGAAAATTGGGACCAAGCCAAGAAGATTGGAAGTAAGTCTCCCGGACGTCTTCCTGACTAAGCCCTTAGTATATTTCTCCAGCTGTGTTGTTTTCCGACTGCCCAGTTGTGTCCTGACTGCCATGTTGAGTACTTGAATATTTTGATGTGTAGCCCTCGAAGCCGAGCTAAAGACCCGAACAGAGGGTGAAGTCCAACTGAAGGAGGCCAAGAAAGCCAAGGCTGGGCTTGAAAAGGACAAGGCCGACTTGACAAGGGCCAAGGCCGAGCTCGAGAAAGAGAAGGCCGACTTGAAGAAGGCCAACGCCAAGCTCGAGAAGGAAAAGGCTGAACTAGAGAAGGCCAAAGCCAAGTGGGAGGCCGACTATGAAAGTAAGTCTCCACTCTGACAATGATCTTAACCAATCCATTAAGTACTTCATCTGCAATTTACCTAACAAGTTTACTTGTTGGTGAACCCGGGCAGCTGCTAGAGCCAATGCCCAAATCCAATTCCAGGCCTTTGCAGAGGAGATAAAGGTCGTCAAGGAGTCACGGGAGATCCTTGCCAAGTCCATGAAAGGGCTCCTTGACGTGATGGATCCTCATTATGTGGGAACCAGCTCCAACACGGTGTCTCAGGTGCAGGCACGCCTTAACGAAGCACTGAGTATCCTGAAGAGGTACTCGGATGAGCGTACTGTTGTCGGCGTGGCCCAAACCCTGGCGATGACCAAGTCCATCTACCCCAGGGCAGATATTGAAACCATCGGAGAGGGATTCGCCGAGGAGACAACACCTGAGGAGGCGTTGGAGCTGATAGCTAAGGCGAAGCCGACTGCAGAGGTAATCACCCGAGACCTGGGTATGTAAGAACAGTCCATCATGCAGTCGGTGTATATGAATTTTTGTAAAGACATGTGTAAATATATGTGCAATGCCGCCAAGCTATGAATTATTACTCAGTTGTTATTAGCTTTACCCGACTATATAGTCTGCGCCGAGTTGGTCTATAGGAACTTAATAAAATCATTCACCGCAGGAAGCTGTGCTCGGGCAAACATAACAAAGTCGTTGCAAAACTTCATAACTTAAGTAAAACAGGCTCGTATATTATAGACAAAGCACATATAATACATGCAGCCCCCGACTCACTACTCGGTTTAGACAAATGACGTAGCTATTCTATATTCTATGAGTTGTTGATGAGGGCACAATCTTTGGTCTTCAGTCGGTAGGCGCCTGGCTGCGTCACCTCGGCTATAATGAATGGCCCTTCCCATATTGGGGATAGTTTATGCCTGTCTTTGGTGGTTTGTATTTTTCTCAAGACGAGATCTCCGACCAAAAAGGCGCGGCCACGGACATTGCGATTGTGGTAGCGACGTAGGCCTTGAAGATACCTTGCCGACTAGATTATTGCGATGTCCCTCGCTTCTTCCAACTAATCTAGTTCGACCAATCGGGTATTGTTTGAGGTGTCTTCTGAGTAAGCCCGAACTCGCGGAGAGCCGAACTCTAACTCGGTTGGTAGCATAGCCTCAACACCGCAGACTAGAAAGAAAGGGGATTGCCCCGTTGCCCGACTAACTGTGGTTCTGAGAGACCAGAGAACAAATGGGAGCTCTTGTACCCACCGGCCTGCGTATGGTTGTAGCCGATCGAATATCCTGGCCTTGATACCTTGTAAGACCATACCATTGGCGCGTTCGACCTGCCCATTGCTCCGCGGGTGTGCCACAGATGCATAGCAGATCTTGATGCCGAAGTCGTCACAGAAATCTTGAAACACGCCACCCGTGAACTGAGTACCGTTGTCCGTGATGATGCGGTTAGAGACCCCGAATCGGTATAATATACTCATGATGAAGTCCTTTGCTCATGCCGCTGTTATGGTAGCAACGGGTTTTGCCTCAATCCACTTCATGAATTTATCCACTGCGACGAACAAGTGTGTGAACCCTCCTGGCGCTTTCTTGAAAGGCCCGACCATGTCAAGCCCCCATACTGCAAAGGGCCAAGAGATTGGGATTGTTTGGAGTTCTTGGGCTGGGAGAATGGTTTGTCTTGCGTAGAACAGGCAACCCTAACATGTGCGAACAATGTCTTTGGCGTCTATTACTGTTGTTGGCCAGAAGAATCCTTGCCGGTAAGCCTTTCCGACTAATGTCCTAGATGCGGTGTGGTTGCCACATATTCCCGAGTGGATCGATTGTAGAATCTGCTTGTCTTCCTCGGTGGTGACGCAGCGGATGAGGACACCGGATGCACTTCTTCGGTACAGGTCTTCTCCGACGACTAGGAAACTCTTGCTTCAATGTTTAATTTGTTCGGCTTGACTGCGGTATTCTGGGAGTTCATCGTCCAGGAGGAATTTAAGAATAGGAGTCCACCAGTCTTGACATGTGTGCAGTACTTCGTCTGTTGCCAGGGTAGGTTCGCCTCCCGACTGCTCTAGCACTAGTTTCTTCTTGACTGATGGCTCCATAAGTTGCTCGCCAAAGATCCCTGTCGGGACCGCTTCTCACTTGGATCCCATGTTTGCCAATTTGTCTGCAGCATCATTGTATTGTCGTAGGACATGTGTTATCTCCAGCCCGTCGAACTTGTTTTCCAGCTTCTGGACCTCCTGGCAATACACCGCCATTGTGTCGTTGAGATATGTCTAGTCTTTCATGACTTGGTTCACCACGAGTTGAGAATCTCCTTGCACAACTAGTCGGCGGATGTCGAGTGATATAGCAATGCGGAGCCCGTGGAAAAGAGCCTCGTACTCAGCAACATTGTGGGAAGCTGGGAAGTGGATCTGGAGAACGTACTTGAGTTTTTCGCTGGTGGGGGACGTCAATACAATGCCGGCCCGGCGCCACCGATCCATAGAGAACCGTCGAAGTACATTGTCCAGTACTCTAGCTTCACTGTTGATGTAGGCATCTGAACTTCCGTCCACTCAGCCATGAAGTCGGCTAGAGCTTGTGATTTGATTGATGTCCGTGGCTAAAAGGTGATGTCGAACGCCATCAGCTCAAGCGCCCATTTAGCGATTCTGCCGGTGGCCTCGCGATTATGCAGGGCATCCTAGAGTGGATACGATATGACCACCGTGACTTGATGTGCTTAGAAATAGTGCACCAGCTTTCGGACAGTGATGAGTAGGCCATACAGCAGCTTCTGGACCTGCGGATATCTCATCTTCGAGTCAGCAAGGACCTCACTGATAAAGTAGACTAGCCATTGAATCTTCTATATGTGACCCTATTCGGATCGCTCGACCACCAGCACCATGCTGACTACCTGAGTGGTTGCCGCCAGATACAGCATTAATGGTTCTTGGGGCATTGGTGACACCAACACAGGTGGTGATGTGAGAAATTTTTTGAAGTCTTCGAAGGCTTGCTGGGCTTCGGGAGTCCATTGGAAATTGTCTTCTTTCTTCAATAGCATGAAAAAGGGCATGCCCCGTTTGCCTAGTCGGGAAATAAACCGGCTGAGTGCCGCCATGTAGCCTGTCAGCTTCTGGACGTCCTTCTGGCTAGTCGGGGGTGCCATGTTCATGATTGCGTTGACTTTCTCTGGGTTGGCCTCGATGCCCCGATGCGAGACGATGAAGCCGAGTAGCTTTCCGGATGGCACTCCGAAGGCGCACTTTTCCAGGTTCAACTTCATCTTGAATCTTCGAAGATTTTGGAAGGTTTCTTCCAGGTCAGCGATGGGGTCTTCTTTGGACTTGGTCTTGATCACCACGTCGTCGACGTAGGCCTCCACGTTGCGCTCGATCTGAGTATGTAGACACCACTGAATGGCTTATTGGCACATTGCTCTAGTGTTTTTCAAACCGAACGGCATAGTGATGTAGACGGCGTGATAAAAGACGTCTTTAGGCAGTCCTCCTCCTTGAGGCTGATTTGGTGGTATCCCGAGTAACAGTCGAGAAAGCTGAGAAGTTCGGACCCTGCGGTTGAATCCACCACCTGATCTATTCTGGGTAGACCAATTGGATCCTTGGGGCACGCCTTGTTGAGATCGGTGTAGTTGATGCACATGCGCCGTTTTTCTTCCGGACCAGGATTGAGTTTGCCAACCAATCCGGGTGATAGACCTCTTTGATGAACCCGGTTGCGAGAAGCTTGGTTATCTCCTCCCGGATAGCATCTTTATGGTCTTCTGCGAAGCGCCGTAGCCGTTGCTTGACTGGCTTGGCATCTGTCTTGATGTTGAGGGCGTGCTCAATCACCTCCCTTGGTACGCTCGGCATGTCGGACGGTTTCCACACGAAGATATCCTTGTTGCCTTGGAGGAAGGTGACGAGCGCGTCTTCCTATCTGGGGTCGAGTCCAGTCCTGACTAGAGGAGTCTTGGAGGGGTCGGAAGGGTCCAGGGGGATCTTCTTCGTGTTAGAGTCCGCTGAAATTCCCGACTTCGCTACTTTTTTGGCCGGAACTTATTCATCCTCGACTTCAGTTGTGACGGCTTGCCGAATGTTGTTGCGTCCGACTGCTGCCTCTTGTGATTGAGCCAACTCACAGCTCTCCTTGTCGTAGGTGAAGGCTTGCTTGACGTCGCTGTGGAGGAAAAGGACTCCTGCTGGCCCAGGCATTTTGAGCACCATGTAGATATAGTGCGGTATTGCCATGAAATTGGTGAGCGCCGGTCGTCCGAGTATTGCGTGGTACGCAGTCTCAAAGTCGGCAACCTCGAAGCAGATGTTTTCTGTGCGGAAGTTATCCTGCATGCCGAAGGTGACTGGTGTTAACGCCAAAATTTGGTACAGATCTTTATTGGATTCGGTTAAGGAAAAATCATGGTTAACTGGCGGGAATTAAATCCAGAAGAAGCCAAAATCAAGAAGGAATCGTGAAGACCATGGAGAGGCAGTTAGTATCTTATCTATAAATTAGGTAGAGATAATAATTTTTAGGAAACTTGATCTCGTGCCCGGTCAGGACTTGTTATTTTCCTTTTTTGTAATTAGGAAACTCCTATTTCGTATCCGATCAGGACTGTATCAACTCGAGGTATAAATACGTATGCCCGGGTACCTTGTAAACTATCAAACAGATCAATACAAACTTCGGCACATTGCCACCCTATTCAACGGGTTCTTGCTTCTCGAGCAAGGCTGCATCGGTTAAGTTCAACCTCCTGTGAGAGGGTAAGTCTCGTTACCCCGACTACCGTACCGGCTAGGACTTTCTCGGTTAGGTCCGATATTCTAGTCGGCCTGTGGTAGTTGGCTTACCACGATATATCTGTTCTGTCTACGGCTACATCAGTTACGTTTGATCTCATAGGCTGAGTAGATATATCACATCATGTGTGCATAGGCTTATCGGCTTACTGGGCGTAACTTATCCTCAGTTTGTGCTGCATCGGTTAGGTCCGACCTACTAAACTGCGTGATAGATTATTCCTGCTAGGCTGATCGGTTTTATGCAAGTGTTTTATCGGGATGTATAGCCGATAAGTTATCATATTTTACATCACGATGGCATTAGATCTATCGGCCCATCGAGGTTCTATTATCATCGTCAGTCTGTGCTGCAACGGTTAGGTCCGATCTATTAGACTGGTGATAATAATTCTATCCTTAATGAGCCGATGGATGCTTATGCGATGTTCTATCGGAGTGCTTAGCCGATAGGTTATCTTTTGTTAATTAAGGCCGATTGCATCGCTACACATTTTTGGCACTCTACACCGTTATCGGCTTTCCGGCCGATACATTCATGTCAATAATCGGCCAGTTTATTTATTTATATTGTTATTGGCTCCTTAGCCACATGGTATATTTATCTTATCCATCTATGCCATCATCGGCTCCCTGTCGATGTATAAGTGCTTTGTCTATATCGGCCATCGGCCGATGGGGTGAGTCCAATTCGGCTTCTAGCCGATTGGCTCAACGATCTAATATTTTCTATCTCCTTGTCAATTGCAGGGTCAAATTGACTGGCACGCCTATGAACCTCAAGATTTAGGACCGGCACTGGAGATAAGCAAATCTCCTAGGCCTTCACGTGTCTCTAGGTGCCGAACCATATCATCGGCTCGTTCCTGACGCTGCCGGTGATTTTCGGCGTCAACACGTTTTTGGCATGCCTAGTGGGACCCGGAATTTCAACATGGCTGGAAAAGAGATCAAAACAGACAACGTAATCCCAGTCAGCATGGAGGATTTAACAAACGAGCAGAGACAACAAGTCGAGCAAAATATGGCCAATTTTTAGAAACTCTACTTCGAATCTTTCGGCATGACGCGACAAGGGCCGATTCAAAAATCTCAGTTTCCAAAACTAGTTCTGGTTGGAGAATCAAGCTGTACACCACCTGAGAGTCCACCAGTAAAACCCTTACAGGAGATGGTGAATGAAGCAGTACATCACACGCTCATCAATCAATCCGGGATCCTGGTGAACACGCTCCATAACCTCATCAAGAAGGCAATTGATGGATCGATTGCTCAAGAGCCTGCTCGAGGTCCTGTATATCTCCCGCCAAAGATGGAGCCAAATCAAGTTACCTATGGCACCATAAAAGATGTACCGGAAAACTTGTTTTCACACAACCAGGCTGGGGGGCAACAAGATATTCCTGCTGGATACCATCGGTCTGCTTATTATGGAGGATATCAACAGAATTATCCAGGAGGTATTGCCGATCCAGGTAATTATCAGAGAGAACATCCCAAGCAGAATTGGCTACAAACTCCACCCATACAGTATCAGCAGGAAGTCCCAAGGGAAGAAGACTTATTTGGCAAGGGTTGCGGAAATAGTGAGGGAACAATTTGGGATAAAGCCAAAGGAGCAAACATTTATGTATCGGCATCCATATCCCGAGTGGTTTGACAGAGTACCATTACCACACCGATACAGAGTCCCAGATTTTTCCAAGTTCTTAGGGCAGGACAGCATATCTACAGTAGAGCATATTAGCCGATTCTTGGCACAGTGTGGAGAAGCATCGGCTGAGGAGGCTCTGAGAGTTAGGTTTTTCCCCTTGTCATTGTCTAGATCGGCCTTTACATGGTTCTCCTCATTACCGCCGAATTCAGTTCGGGGATGGGCCGATCTAGAAAAACAGTTTCACAAATACTTCTTTGCTGGAATCCATGAGATGAGACTGACAGATTTAACATCGGTTAGGCAGAGACCAGATGAAACGGTGCCGGAATATGTCCAGAGGTTTCGGGACGTTAGAAACCGATGTTACAGCTTGAGTCTGAGCAACGGACATCTAGCCGACTTGGCTTTTTAGGGTCTCTTAGCGCCAATTAAAGAGAGATTTTCATCACAGGAGTTGGAGTCCCTGGCGCACCTGGTACAGAAGGTATTGGCTCATGAAAGCTGATTTCAAGAGGCGAAAAAGGATAAATATCAGAGAAGGGTTGCTCAGGTACAGGTTTATTCATCGGACTCAGATGATGAAGAATCCGATGCTGAAGTCAGATTGGCGGAGTGGGCTAGGAACAAGAAATCAGTATCATGCCCATGGGTGAAGGATATCGGCAAGGAGGAGCGATATGACTTCGACATTAATAAAGCTGATAAAATCTTCGATTTACTGTTACAGGAGAAACAGATACAACTTCCGCTAAATCACGTGATTCCATCAGCCGAAGAACTGAAGAGGAAGAGATATTGCAAGTGGCACAACATGATATCGCACCACACCAATGAGTGCAAAGTCTTTCAGCAACAAATTCAATCGGCTGTTGAACAGGGGAGGATAAAATTTGAAGACAAAAGGCCGATGAAAATAGATGGACATCCATTCCCTGTGAATATGGTTTATGTAGGATCATCAAGGGATCAGGCCGATGGAGGAAGGCGTTGGGGTAAGAGGACAAGAATTACTTCATCGGACCTAATAGAAAAAATATTCAAGCCATGAAGAACGGTGGATTGAGCCAGACAGTGAAAGATATAATCCGCATTGGGATTGCCCGTTTTTCAGGTTCTATTGGGATCAGGGTATGAGATTGCCGACAATTCAAGATTGCCCCGAGTGCAGTAGTATGGGATATCGGCATGATCAGCAGGAAAGGTTTTCGCACGATCGGCTGCCTGGGAAAAGAGCATTGGTACATAGCCGATTAGGGCCGATCCGTGAAGAATTCTATGAAGAAAATGGTGAAGAGGAAGTACATGAAAAACAAATCCAAAATCCTCAGTGGTGTCCTAGTGGGATATTTACAAAAAATCAGAAAAGAAGGGCACAGCGGTTACAGCACCGGGAGCAACAGGAAGAGCAACGGCGGGACTACAAGGAAGCCGATCATCGTCACAAGAGGACTAAGTGTGGGAGCCATGGGCCCCGGGTACCTCATTACCAGCACATGGGCCACTCGGATAGAGGATGGGCCAGATCATGTAGTTAGAGATAAAATAGCACCCGGCAGGCTGTGCCTTGTACAATAAGGAAACTTAGCCTTAGTCGGATAGGATTCTATCTCTAAGAAGGAAGTCCCTTGGTCGTATCCGACTGGGATCCTTACCATGTACCCCTGTCCCCTAGTATATAAAGGGAGGCAGGGCGCCCCATGAGGGCATGCAAGATCATTGATCGCAAAACCACCTCAGAGGAATAACACCTCAACTGGACGTAGGGTATTACCTCACATCGAGGGCCTGAACCAGTATAATTCTCTTGTGTTCCTCTGCAATCCACCGAATTCCAGGTCGCCGAGTAGCCCCATAATATTATTGCCGGTGCAAAGCATCGACAGTTGGCGCGCCAGGTAGGGGCCCGGCGAATTCTTCATCAACAGATTCGATGGATCCATCAACGAAGTCAAGGGCAAACAAGTTCTCCAATGGAGACACCAATCACCTTCGGGAGTCTTGATTTCGTCGCCCGATCAACTCGGCAATCTTTCCTTGGCTGAAGCAGATCCAATCTCGCCAGCCGAGGAGCCAGCCGGCGTTGCGCCAGTTGGCCCCAGGGACGTCGCCATCTCCTCGACGATCTACTACGACAGTCCCTCACATCGCCGACATCGGGACAACTCTCTCTTGGCGTCCGACTCGCGCTAGGCCTTGAGCCAGCGCGGGTTAGGCCAAGAGGGGAGAGATCGTCAATCTCCCGTACGGATTCGGCGACGCTGTGCATCTACAACCGCGCAGCAGACCCGACCTCCAGCGATTCAGTTTGGACACGGTCATGAACCGTTTCAGATTGGATCTAGGGAGGTCGGAGTCATCCTAACTCCGATAAACTACTCGGAGTCCGACACTAAGTCGGATGCGGTTCGAGCACCAACTCGGACTCCACCTTGGCAAGCTTCCTCCTCCCGCAGAGATCTTCATGGCTTCAACGCCACCTTCCGAGGTGCGCCGACTGCAAGAGGAGCAGCAAGAGGAGGCGCGCTGACTACAACAACAAGAGGAGGCCAACCGACAAGCTCGCAATGACGGGCTTCGACAGGCTGGGCGAGCCGCCCAGCAGCAGATCCTCCAAACCAAAGTTGGTGACCACGACGTCTTCGTCACGCCACAACAGAACGTCGTGGCCGCCGCAACTCTGCTGGACACACTCCAGCTTGGGCCGGATCATCAGGCCACACCAACTATCGCCAAGATCAAGGCGATGATTACCGCTGCCGCCTGCCAGCAGCAAGAACAGTCAGGCAACACTCACATACCGACCCATCGGACGGGCTCTCCGGCGGCGGAGTCATCTGCATCAGCGCGACGTCGGGCGGCCGGCTCCACCGGCAGCACGAAGAGTCCAGCCAAACAACGCTCGGCAACACCAACTACGACAACCGGCGGCGTCACCAATACGACCGCTGACCCAATCAAGACCTCCGAATGCGATTACAACGCGATCTTCGCCACACCCTAAGGCCCGGCGCGAAGAACGCGAAGAGGATGAATGCCGCCGACTGGGAGGATGAAACCGAGCGCTTCGGTCTCCACTACGAACGGCTACACCGCCAAAACCGAAGCCCAAGTTCACATAACGAAGGCATTCCAGCCTTTACTCGGGAGTTACAGGACGTCCGCTGGCCAGTCGCTTTAAGCCTACCGAATCAAAAAGTACGACGGCAAGACCAACCCAGAGTCCTGGCTCACCGTTTACGTCCTAGTAGTTCAAAGCTGCTGGGGGCGACAGCAGAGCCATGGCTAACTACTCCCAGTCGCATTAGCCGACTCGGCGAGAACATGGTTGATAGGCCTCCCAAGGCGGTCGATTGGTTCTGGGGAGCAACTCAGGGAGCGGTTCATCGCTAACTTCCAGGACTACGAAAGACCGCAGAAAAAGACGAGTCTTGCGTGAATTCATCAAAAGTTTTCCAAGAGCGCAAATCAAATCCAAGCATCAAAGACGAGGTCTCATCGCCGCCTTCCGCAAGGGAGTAAAGCGCCCGCTCATCGCGAAGTTCACTCGAGAAGCACATCCACTGTCCGGACTCTCTTCGACATGGCCAACAAATACGCCGACTCGGCTGAAGCCGTCGCTGACGCCTTCGACGAGAGAAGGAGCCCCCGACAAAGAGACAAAGGGCGAAGCCGACAACGAGCCGCCTCAGAACAAGCCTGGCAGCCGCAAGCGAAGTCGGACAATGAGGTGGCCAACATGGGAGCGCAGTCGGTCGCGGCCCCAGCGGAACAACGACTATCAGAAAGTCATGAGCGGGCCTTGCCCCTTTCACCCCCACAGGGCCGGCATGCGGCAAGGACTGCCACATTCGCTCAGAAGTTTGCCTCGGGCAAGCTTTCATCGTCTGGTGCCGAAAGGACAAGGACAAGCCAGACTCGGGTCTGGCTGATGATTTCCAGGACCCCCAAGCCGAACTCAACCACATTTCGGGGGGCCACTCGCGTACGAATCCAAGCGCAAACAGAAGCTATCAGAGCGCGGAACACTAACGCGGTCTCCACGACACGGATACCCCCAATACTGCGCTGGTCAGAGATGGCCATCACCTTCAACCGCGAGAATCACAGATCGGGTTTCCCACCGGGACGATACCCACTCGTCCTGGACCGGTCGTCAGAAATCAGGCTGAGAAAAACCCTCATCGATGGAGGCAGTGCGCTCAACATCCTGTTCGCCAAGACTTTGGACGAGATGAGAATTCCTCGTTCAGAACTACGGCCGAGCACCGCGCCCTTCCATGGATAATTCCCGGCTTGTCATCAACCCCACTCGGGCGGGCAGATAACCTTGCGGTGACCTTCGGCACGCGGGACAAACTTCCCTACAGAAAACATCTGCTTCGAGGTCACCGACTTCGAGACCGCGTATACTCGGACGACCGGCCCCTCGCCAAATTCATGGCATACTGCATTATACGTACCCATGGTGCTGAGATGCCCGGGCCAGCAGGAGTCCTCTCCCTCCGCATTAGCGACGCTAAGCAAGCCTTCACCTGTGACAAGAGAGCTGCGAACTGGCTCAAACACAAGAAGCGGCAGTCGGCGCGACACCATCCGGCAAGCCGCTACACCCAAGTCGATCAAGATCCAAGTTCCGGCGAAAAAAGCAGCGAAGTCGGAAATTTCAGCGGACTCTGACACGAAGAGATCCCTGGACCCTTCCGACCCCTCCAAGACTGCCTTAGTCGGGACCCGGATCGACCCAATAGGAAGACGCGCTCATCACCTTCCTCCAAGCAACAAAGATATCTTCGCCGTGGAAACCGTCCGACATGCCGGGCGTACCAAGGGAGTGATCGAGCACCGCCCCTACACGTCAAGAGGCAGACGCCAAGCCCGTCAAGCAAACGGCTTGCAGCGCTTCGCTCAAGACCGCAAGGACGCTATCCAGGAGGAAATTACCAAGCTCCTCGCAGCCGGGTTCATCAAGGAAGTCTACCACCGGATGGCTGGCAAATCCCAGTTCTGGTCCGGAAGAAAAACGGTAAATGGCGCATTGTGCGTCGACGAACCGACCTCAACAAAGCGTGCCCCCAAGGACCCATTTGGTCTCCTAGGATAGAGGATCAGGTGGTTGACTCCACGGCGGGGTGCGACCTACTCAGTTTTCTCGACTGCTACTCGGGATATCATCAAATTAGCCTGAGGGAACAAGCCTGTTTAAAAACATCTTTCATCACGCCGTTTGGAGCGTATTGCTATATCACAATTGCCGTTCGGTCTGAAAAACGTAGGCGCACTTACCAACGTGCTATTCAGCGCGTTGCACACCCAGATCGGGCGCAACGTGGAAGCCTACGTCGACGACGTGGTGATCAAGACCAAGTCCAGAGAAGATCTCATTGCGACTTGGAAGAAATTCCAAAACCTCCGAAGATTCAAGATGAAGTTGAACCCGGAAAGTGCACTTCGGAGTGCCGTCTGGAAAGTTACTCGCTTCATCGTCTCGCATCGCGGCATCGAGGATCGGGGAGAAACCCGTTAATGCCATCAGGAACATGGGCGCCCCGGTACCACCTCAAAGACGTCCAGAAAATTGACAGGTTGCATGGCGGCACTTCAGCCAGGTTTATCTCCGACTGGGCGAACGGGGCATGCCTTTTCTTCAATCTCCTCAAAAAGGCGGGACACCTTCAAATGGACTCCGGAAGCTCAACAAGCCTTCGAAGACTTCAAACAGTTCCTCACGTCACCTCCCGTGTTGGCCTCACCTTACCCTAGGAACCGCTAATGCTATACCTCGGCGGCAAACCACCCAGTAGTCAGCACGGTGCTGGTAGTGGAGCAATCCTCATCTTCAGAAATACAACGGCCAATCTATTTTGTCAGCGGTCCTTGCATCGACCAAAACGAGATACCGCAGGTCCAGAAGCTGCTATACGGCCCTACTCATCACAGTCCGAAAGCTGTGCATCTACTTTCAAGCAACATCAAGTCACGGTGGTCACAGCGTTTCCAACTCGGATGTCCTTCATAATCGCAGAGGCACTGGCCGGATCGCTAAATGGTGTATGTACTCGAGTTGATGGCGTTCAACATCACTTTCCAGCAACGGACAGCTATCAAATCTCAAGCTCTAGCCGACTCGTGGCCGAGTGGACAGAAGTTCAACTCCAATACCAACAGCAAAAGCTAGAAGTACTGGACAATGTACTTCGACGGTTCCGTACGGATCAACGGTGGCGCGGGGCGGAGTTATATTGACATCCCCCACTGGTGAAAAAACTGAAGTACGTTCTACAAATCCACTTCCCGGCTTCCCACAACGTCCGCCGAGTACGAGGCACTCGTTCACGGGCTCCGCATCGCCCATATCATCGGCATACGTCGCTGGTTGTGCGTGGAGATTCCCAAACTCGTGGTAAACCAAGTCATGAAGACTGGACCTTGTCCACGATACCATGGCGGCATACTGTCAGGAGGTCCGCAAGCTGGAAATAAGTTCGACGGGCTGGAAATCACACACGTCTGCGCCAATACAACGACGCGGCGGATGAGCTGGCAAACATGGGATCCAAGCGAGAAGCAGTTCAACTGGAATCTTTTCGAGCAACTTATGAGCCATCAGTCAAGAAGAAAAACCGCACAAGAGCAGTCGGGAGGCGAGCCTACCCGACCACCGACGAAGTGCTGCACATATGTCAAGACTGGAGGGGTCTGTTCTCAAATTCTCCAGATGGACGATGAACTCCAGAAGATTGCAGTCAAGACCGAGCAGATCAAGCGTCGAAGCAAAAGCTTCCGTGCTAGTCGGAGAAGACCTGTACCGAAGGAGCGCTCCGGTGTCCTCATCATGCGCTGTGTCACCACCGAGGAAGGGCAAGCAGATCCTGCATTCAAAATCCCACTCGGCATATGTGGCAACCACGCTGCATCCAGGATCGTTAGTCGAAGGCTTACCGCAGGGATTCTTCTGGTTCCCACGCAGTCACAGACCGCCCAAAGAACATCGTTCGCAAGTGCGAGGGTTGCCAGTTTCTTCGCAAGACAGACAAATCTCCCCGCCAGGAACTCCAACTATCCCTAGTTCCTGGCCATTCGCAGTATGGTAACGGCTCGACTTGGTCGAGGCCATTCAAGAGAAAAGCGCCCAGGAGGGTTCACGCAATCTATTCGTCGCAGTGGATAAATTCACCAAGTGATTTGAGGCTAAACCCGTTGCAAACATCACAGCGCACGAGCAAGGACTTTCATCCTGAGTATACTATACCGGTTTGGGGTCCCTAACCGCATCATAACTGACAACGGCACTCAGTTCGCGGCGGGCGTATTCCAAGACTTCTTCTGGCGACGATTTCGGCATCAAGATCTGCTATGCATCCGATGGCACACCCGACGGAGCAATGGGCAGGTTGACGAGCCAACGGTATGGTCTTACAAAGGCACCAAGGCCAGGATATCGACCGATTACAACATAATGCGGGTCGGTGGGTACAAGAACTACCATCCGTTCTCTGGTCTCTCAGAACCACAAGTTAGTCGGGCAACAGGGCAATCCCTTTCTCCTGGTCTACGGCACGAGCCATGCTACCAACAGAGCAGAACAGTTCGGCTCCCCGCGAGTCCGGGCTTACTCCGAAGACTGATTCAACAACACCCGATCTGATCGAATTAGATCAGCTGGAAGAAGCAAGAGACGCCGCAACAAATCCAGTCGGCAAGTATCTTCAAGGCTGCGTCGTTACCCACAATCGCAATGTCCTGTGTGGCCGCCGCTTTCTGGTTGGGATCGATCGTTTCTAAAGGAAGAGATACAACCACCGCAAGGACAGGCACAAATTATCCCCCACCTGGGAAGGGCCGTTCATTATAGCCGAGGTCACGCCGGCCAGGCGCCTACCGACTGAAGACCAAAGATGGCGTCCTCATCACAACTCATGGAACAGTAGAACAAGCTATCGTCCTGTCTATACCTGAGTTGACATTTACTTCCATGTGTGTACAGTCTTTTCTTTTCTGCCCCACTCACGCGCTTGTTTCAAACGCCGGGTATTGTGAAGTCGGGGCTGCATGTTGTATATATAGTGTTTCTGTCAATAACATCAAAGCTTATTTCACCCGGTTATGAAGCCTTTGCCACGACTTGATGCGTTCGCGGCGGGTTGATATAGCATCTTACTACCGAACGTTTTTATCAAATCAGTCTAATCTGTGGAGCCATGGGCCTCGAGGTACCTTCACTAAAGCACATGGCCCACTCTGGCGGATAGGGAATGGAGTTGGTCGGGCCCAGATCATGATGTAATTAGAGATAAGATAAGCACCGGCAGGCTGTGACCTTGTACAATAGTGGAACATAGCTTAGTTCGGATAGATTCTATCTCTAAGTAGGAGGCAATCCCCTTTGGTCGTTATCCGACTGGGATCCTTAACATTGGTACCGTGGTCCCCTAGTATATATAAGGGAGTGCAGGGCGGCCCTATGGGGCAACCCGAGATCATCAGTCACAAATCCATCTCAGAGGAATAACACCTCAACTGAGTAGGGTAATTACCTCACTTGAGGCTGAAGTATAATTCCTGCGTGTTCCTCTGCAATCCACCGAATTCCAGTTCGCCGAGTACCCCCATAGTATTATTGCCCTGGCAAAGCATCGACAGTTGGCGCGCCAGGTAGGGGCCGGCGAGTTTCTTCATCAACAGATTCGATGGATCCCACCAACGGAGTCAGGAGCAACAAGTTCTCCAACGGAGACACCATCACCTTCGGAGCCTTGATTTCGTCTTCGATCAACTCCGGCAACCTTTCTTTGGCTGAGGCAGATCGATCTCGCCAGCAAGAGCCAGCCGCGTTGCGCCAGTCGCCCCAGGGACGTCACCATCTCTTTCGACCGATCTACTACGACAGTTTCCCTCACCGTCGCCGGACATCGGGACAACTTTCCCTCGGGCGTCCGACTCGCGCTCAGGCCTTGAGCCAGCGCGGGTTAGGCCTAAGAGGGAGGAGAGAATCGTCCAATTCTCCCGTACAGATTCCATGGCGACGCTGTGGCATCCACAACCGCGCAGCGACCCGACCCTCCACGATTCAGTTGGACACGGTCATAATGAACCGTTTCAGATTGAATCTAGGGCATGGTTCGGAGTCGTTCTAACTCCGATAACTACTCGGAGCAGTCCGACACCAAGTTCGTGATGGTGGTTCGAGCATCAACTCGACATCCACCTTGGCACTTCCTCCTCCCCGAGAGATCTTCAGCTTCAACACCACCTTCCGAGGTGCGCCGACTGCAAGAGGATGCAGCAATGAGAGCGGCGCTCCGAGTTGCAACAAGAGAGGAGTTGCAATTCGACAACCGCAAGGCTCGCAATGACGGGCTTCGATTGACCAAGCTGGGCGAGGCCGCAAGGGTCCGGCATCTCCCGAACCAAAGTCTGCGACCACATGTCTCGTCACGCCACAGGTGGTACAGAACGTCGTGGCCGCCGCAACGTCTGCTGGACACGCTCCAGTTTGGGGCCGGGCCACGGTCATGTTCAGGCCACACCAAACCACGCCAAGATCAAAGCGAGGAAGGTGATTACTTGCTGCCGCCTGCCCCGACAACAAAGAACAGTCAGGCAACACTCACGTACCGACCCGTCGAACGGGCTCTCCAGCGGCGGAGTCATCTGCATCAGCACGACGACGAGCAGCCGGCTCCACCCGGCAGCATGAAGAAATCCCGCCAAACAACACTCGGCAAATACCAACTACGACAACCGGCGGCGACTCACCAATACGACCGCCGACACGATCAGACCTCCGATCGCGGTTACAACGCGATCTTTCGCCACACTATAAATGCTCGGCGTGCGAAGAGCGCGAAGAGACAGGGCTGAACGCCGCCGACTGGAGGACGAACACGAGCGCTTCGGTCTCCACTACGAGCGACTACACCGCCCAAAACCGAAAACCCGAGTCCTCACGATAATGAAGGCATCCCAGCCTTTACTCGGGAGTTACAGGACGTCCGCCATGGCCAGTCGGCTTTAAGCCTACCGGGATGAAAAGTACGACGCCAAGACCAACCCAGAGTCCTGGCTCACCGTTTACGTTCCTAGCAGTTCAAGCTGCTGGGGGCGACAGCAGAGCCTGGCTAACTACCTCCCGAGTCGCGTTATCCGACTCGGCGAGGACATGGCTGACAGGCCTCCAAGGCGGTCGATCGGTTCCTGGACAGCTCAGGGAGGCGGTTCATCGCAAACTTCCAGGACCTACGAGAGACCGGCTTCCGAGCACGACCTTACCAACTGCATCAGAAAAAGAACGAGTCTCTACGGGAATTCATCAAAGGTTTCCGAGAAGCGCAATCAAATCCCAAACATCAAAGACGAGGTCGTCATCGCCGCCTTCCGCAAGGGAGTAAAAGACGCCCCGCTCATCGCGAAGTTCACTCGAAAGCCACCTTCCACCGTCCGGACCTCTTCGACATGGCCAACAAGTACGCGACTCCAGCTGAAGCGTCGCAGAGCCTTCGACGAGAAGAAGGAGCCCCGACAAAAAGACAACAGGGCAAAGCCGACAACGAGCAGCCTCAGAACAAGCCTGCAAACCGCAAGCGGAAGTCAGACAACGAGGTGGCTAACATGGAGCGCAGTCGGTCACGGCCCCAGCGGAACAACGACTACCAGAAAGTCATGAGCGGGCCTTGCCCTTTCACCCCAAGGGCCGGCACGCAGCCAAAGACTGCACATGCTCAAGAAGTTTGCCTCCGAGCAGGCTTCATCATCTGCGTCGGCGACAAGGACAAGGACAAGCCAGACTCGGGTCCGCTGCTGACGACTTCCAGGACCCTCAAGCGAACTCAACCACATTTCGGGGGCCCTCGCGTACGAATCCAACGCGCAAACAGAAGCTATCAGCGCGGGACATTAACGCACGGTCTCCACAACGGATGCCCCCAATACTTGCGCTGGTCAGAGATGCTATCACCTTCAACCGCTGCGGATCACCCAGATCGGGTTTCCACCCGGGACGATACCCACTCGTCCTGGATCGGTCGTCAAAAATATTAGGCTGAAGAAACCCTCATCGACGGAGGCAGTGCGCTCAACATCCTGTTCGCCCAAGACTTTGGACGAGCATGAGAATTC
Source organism: Oryza meyeriana var. granulata (assembly GCA_003991445.1). NCBI lineage: Eukaryota > Viridiplantae > Streptophyta > Magnoliopsida > Poales > Poaceae > Oryza > Oryza meyeriana. Next base: position 53,338 of record RYFJ01003190.1, read on the forward strand.
CTCGTTCAGAACTACGGCCGAGCACGCGCCCTTCCATGGGATAATCCCCGGCTTGTCATCAACCCACTCGGGCAGATAACCTTGCCGGTGACCTTCGGCACGCGGGACAACTTCCGCACGGAAAACATCTCCTTCGAAGCCGACTTCGAGACCGCGTATCACGCGATACTCGGGACGACGGCCCTCGCCAAGTTCATGGCGATTCCGCACTACACATACATGGTGCTGAAGATCCCGGCCGCAGGAGTTCTTCCCTCCGCAGCGACGCTAAGCAAGCCTTCACCTGCGACAAGGAGAGCTGCGAGCTGGCTCAAACACAAGAAGACGGCAGTCGGGCGCGACAGCATTCGGCAAGCCGCTACATCTGAAGTCGATCAAGATCCAGTTCCGGCGAAAAAAAGCAGCGAAGTCGGGAATTTCACGGACGACTCTGACACGAAGAAGATCCCCCTGACCCTTCCGACCCTCCAAGACTGCCTTAGTCGGGACGGACTCGACCCAAATAGGAAGACGCGCTCGTCACCTTCCTCCAAGCCAACAAAGATATCTTCGCATGGAAACCGTCCACATGCCCGCGTACCAAGGGAGGTGATCGAGCACGCCCTACACGTAAAGCCAGACGCCAAGCGGTCAAACAACGGGCTGCGGCGCTTCGCTCAAGACCGCAGATGCTATCCGGGAGGAGATCACCAAGCTCCTCGCAGCCGGCTTCATCAAGGAAGTCTACCACCCGGACTGGCTGGCCAACCCAGTCCTGGTCGGAAGAAAAACGGTAAATGGCGCATGTGCGTCGACTACACCGACCTCAACAAGCGTGCCCCAAGGACCCATTTGGTCTTCCCAGGATAGATCAGCGTGGTCGACTCCACGGCGGGGTGCGACCTACTCAGTTTTCTCGACTGTTATTCGGGATATCATCAAATTAGCTTGAAGGAACAAGGACTGTTTAAAGACATCTTTCATCACGCCGTTTGGAGCGTATTGCTATATCACAATGCCGTTCGGTCTGAAAAAAACGCAGGCGCACCTACCAAAGGGCTATTCAGCGTGTCTGCACACTCAGATCGGCGCAACGTGGAAGCCTACGTCGGACGACGTTAGGTGTAGTGATCAAGTCTAATCCAGACAAGACCTCATTGACGCTTGGAAGAAACCTTCCAAAACCTTCGAATTCAAGAGCTGAAGTTAACCCGGACAAGTGCACCTTCGGGTGCCGTCTGGGAAGTTACTCGGCTTCATCGCGTCTCGCACCGCTGGCATCGAGGCTAACCCGGAGAAAGTCAACGCCATCAAGAACATGGCGCCCCGACCAACCTCAAAAGACATCCAAAAAGCTGACAGGCTGCATGGCGGCACTCAGTCGGGTTTATCTCCGCTGGGCGAACGGGGCCATGCCCTTCTTCAAGCTCCTCAAAAAGGCGGACACCTTTCAGGGACCCCGGAAAGCCCAGCAAGCCTTCGAAGCTTCAAAAGAATTCCTCACATCACCCCCGTGCTAGCGTCACCCCTGCCCCAGGAACCACTAATGCTTTATCTGGCGGCAACAACACAGGTAGTCAGCACGGTGCTGGTATGGAACGATCCGAACATGGTCATCTTCGAAAATACAACGGGCCAATCTATTTTTTTGTCAGCGAGTCGCTTGCGACTCCAAAACAAGGATACCCGCAGGTCCAGAGAAGCTGCTATACGGCCTATATCATCACAGTCCGAAAGCTGGTGCACTACTTTCAAGCCACATCAAGTCACGGGTCACAGCGTTCCACTCGGGGATGTCCTTCATAATCGCGAGCCACCGGCCGAATCGCTAAATGGGCACTCGAGCTGATGGCGTTTGACATCACCTTTCAGCCACGGGACAGCTATCAAAATCTCAAGCTCTAGCCGACTTCGTGGTCCGAGTGGACAGAAAGTTTCAACTCCCAACACCAACAACAAAGCTAGAGTACTGGACAATGTACTTCGACGTTCCTTACGGATCTTCGCGGTCGTGCCGGGGCTGGTGTCATATTGACATCCCCCACTGGCGAAAAGTTGAAGTAGTACTACAAATCCACTTCCCGGCTTCCACAACGGTCGCCGAGTACGAGGCTCTCGTTCACGGGCTCCGCATCGCCATATCACTCGGCATACGTCTCGACTGGATTGTGCGCGCGAGACTCCCAACTTGTGGTCAACCAAGTCATGAAAGACTGGACATGTCTCGACGACACAATGGCGGCATACTGTCAGAGGTCCGCAAGTGGAAAACAAGTTCGACGGGCTGGAAATCACACACGTCCCTGCGTTCAATACACGACGGCCGGACGAACTGGCAAACATGGATCCAAGCGGGAGAAGCGTCCCGACTGGATCTTCGTCGAGCAACTTATGGGCCATCAGTCAAGAAGAAACCGGCACAAAGCAGTCGGGAGGCGAGCCTTACCCCGACCACCGACGAGTGCTGCACATATGTCAAGACTGGAGGGGTCCATGTTCTCAAATTCCTCCTGGACGTGAACTCCCAGCGATCGCAATCAGAAGCCAAAGCCGAGCAAATCAACGTCGAAGCAAAGCTTCCTGCGAGTCGCGAGAAGACCTGTACCGAAGGAGCGCATCCCGGTTGTCCTCAATTGCGCTGTGTCACCACCGAGGAAGCAGCAGAACTCCATTCAATCCACTCGGCATATGTGGCAACCACGCTGCATCCAGGACGTTAGTCGGAAAAGCTTACGGCAGGGATTCTTCTGGCCCAGCCGCAGTCACAGACCCAAAGACATCTGTTCGCAAGTCCGAGGTTCCAGTTCTCACAAGACGACAAATCTTCCCGCCCAAGGGACTCCAGGCCTCCCATCCTTGCCATTCGCGAGTATGGGCGGCTCGACGATGTCGGCCATTCAAAGAAAGCGCACAGAGGTGTCACACAATTTATTGTCGCAGTGGATAAATTCACACGTGGATTGAGCTAAACCTGTCGCGCAACAAATCACAGCGGCACGAAGCAACAGGATTCATCTTGAGATCTTTCCGCGTTTGGGGTCCCTACCGCAATCATAACCGACACGCACCAGTTCGCGCAGGGGCCTGTTCAAGATTTCTGCGACGACTTCGCTATCAAGACTGCTATGCGGTCTGTGGCCACAACCCGCTGAGCAGACGGGCAGGTTTGAGCGAGCCAACGGATGGTCATACAGGCATCCAGCCAGAATTAACACGCGACTTACAAACCATATGCGGGTCGTGGCGTTACAAGAACTACCATCCAGTTCTCTGGTCTCTCGAACCGACGTTAGTCGTGGCAACAGGGCAATCCCCTTTCTTCCTGGTCTACGGTACTGAGGCCATGCTACCGACTGAGATACCAGTTCGCTCTCCGCGAGTCCGGGCTTACTCCGAAGCGATTCCAACAGCACCCCCAAACTGATTCGAAATTGATCAGCTGAAGGAAGAAGAGACGCGCAACAATCCAGTCGCCAAGAATATTCAAGGCCTGCGTCGCTACCACATCGCAATGTCCGTGGCCGCGCCTTCTTGGCTCGGGGATCTCGTTCTAAGGAAGATACAAACCACAAGGACAGCATAAACTATCCCCCATCTGGGAAGGGCCGTTCATTTGCGAGGTCACACGGCCAGGCGCCTACCGAACTGGTAAGACCAAAACGCTCCTCATCACCCAACTCATGGAATTTTAGAACAGGCTACGTCTTTCTATACCCTGAGTTTTACTTATTTTCCGGTGTTACAGTTTTTCCTGACCCCACTACGCCGCTTGTTCCATCGAGGTAGGAGTCGGGGCTGCCATGTATATTATGTGTTCTGTCAATAACATACAAGCTTATCTCACCCTCGGTTATGAGCCTTGCCACGACTGATGCGTTATGGCCCAGAGTATAGCATCTTCCTCACTGAACGATTTTTATCAAGTTCTATGAACTAACTCGTGGCATGCTAACGAATGGTCGGGTAAAAGCTAATGACAACCGGAATATAAGTTGGCGCGACGACCACTATATTCACACGGATGACGTATATGAAAGGGCATTATGTATACACCGACATACAAAAATATATTGCCTTTACAGGACCCAGGTCTGGTAATCGCTTCAGCAGTCGGCTTCGCCTGTCGAGATCAGCTCCAGCGCTTCCTCGGGCTCGTCTCTCGCGAAAATCCCTCCCCGATGCCTCAAGTTCCGCCCTCGGGTAGATGTACGTTGGTCATTGCTAGGTCTGGGCCACGCCGGCGGCAACCCGCTCGTCTGATTAGTACCTTTTCAGGGCACTTCTGCGCACCTCGAGACGCCCATCTACTGAGAATTCTGTACAGTGGTCCCCACTGGGGCGGGGATCCACAAGTAGGAAGCCCCGTCCGACCCGAAAGGGCCTCCCGTGGACTCCCCGGATTGATCTCTATCTCCTCCGTGTCGAACCCGGTACTGGGCTGGACGTTGGCCTCATGCCTGCCCAAGTCGCGGCCGCAAGTATGCTTGTCAGGATGCTACACGCAGGTGAGTAACTGTATTGGCTGAGCATTCACAGTCGAGTTGAGGACTTACTTTCGTTAGTCGGCCCCCACCAGGCCACGGTCTTCTCCAGTTCGGCTTCTCCTTACCGAGCTCGACGACGGTCCTTCTCCAACTCGACTTCCCCGGTCACAAGCTCGTATTCGCTTTTGTCAGGTCGGCTTGACTCGTTTCAAGCTCGGGCCTTGGCTTCATCAGCCTTCCTCAGCTGCGACTCCTTCTCCGCTTCGATGTCGGCACCACAGATTAAGCCAAAAGCTCATCGTCACAGGCATGACACCACCAAGCAGGCGGTCGACGTCACCGGCCATGATACACCAACGGTCCAGTCGGGGAGATGCTCGAGGATTTTACCTATCTGACCTCTCAGGCTAAGGCCCATGTCTCAGCCCTGAGCTTGTATCAGCGCCGCTCTTCAGCCAGGCCTTCCCTAGTCTTGTGACGCGCCTCCATTCTCGCCTTCAATGCCGGAGCTGTTGTTAATTCTGCGAGATGGGGAGCCATCTCGTACTAGGGATCTCTGTCTCGCCTCCATTTAGCGGTCGACGAGTGTCTACTCAGACAAGGAACCAAACCGACGACAGAGTCAAACATCGAAGACAGAAGATTCTGGAGCTTCACTACGAGCATCATACCGCGACCCCTTGGAGCCATTGATGCGGCACGAATCAGCGCTCTCGCGCTCTCATCCTCGTGCGTCGATTTCGATCATGTCTGAAGCTCTTTCATAGTGCCTCGCGATGTGTCCACGAGAAGTCCGGGCATCACGCTGTGGGGGATCTTCGATCCGAGGCAAATGTGCGGTATCTCTGTGGCGCAGCTGGCAACGCGACATTGATCGTCTGTGACGACAACATGAGGCGACAGGGGGGTTGGCCCCCCCCCGGCCTCGGCATCGCCTCCCCTAAAACATTGAAGTGGGACCGGATCGGGGATCCATCCCCTGCCTTCCGCCGACGATTAATTGTGCCTCAGGGCCGGCACAAACTCAGCCCCAACGGCCACCCTCTTGTCGATGGCCGGAGGTAGCGACCCTGTTAGTCGGAGCCACCTCGGTATTCAGCAACCGAGCTGGCCACCGGCACAGCAGGTTGGCTTCGCTGCCGTGACTCGGGCTGGGGTGTTCATCAAGCGGGCAGATGGGCCGACCTTTTGAGTCGATATCGGGCTCGCTTCCTGCACAACAAGCAAACAATCAAGATGTGTATTTCAACATTACGACGAATACAGAATGCTCGGAGTAGTGCACCTCTTGGAAAATTCAGTTCCTGCAGTGTGCCGCTTCCCCGCGAAAGCTAACTGCATCGCGCTCGGCCCCGTACGTTCATATCCGACGCAGAGGGCTATCGGCCTGAGTCGGGCCTCGACTCTGTACGGTTCTTCGGTTCCTTCGCCCCAATCGGCCGCCGCACTGGTTGGCCCTTGGCGGGGCGGCTTTGTTTGGGCTGGGGCGATGACAGCGTTTAGAGCCAAGCCAGCTGCTCTCAAGCCTGGACTCGACCGCGGTAGGCTGTTCGCAGCGGTGTCCTTTATCTTCAACGCTTACCGCTCACGGCCCGCACTGTCATGCCCCCTCGCCCCCGATATTTTAAAAATTGGCTTTCTTCCCCGCTCTCTTGGAGTCGGGCTTGGCATTAGAGGACTCCTTGGCCTCCTTCTTCGACGCAACCGGCAGGCATGGGCGAGAATCTCATCAAATTCCTCATCCACTACAAGCAAGTTCGACAAGATACCATCACGCAGGTTGAACAAAATCATCGGTTCCCAGGCGTTTCACCACAGGAAAAGTACAAGTTTACCTTGGTCCGCGCCGGAATGAGCTATAGCAGAACTCGGCGTTATCATTTCAGGGTGGCAACGACCCCCTTCAGGAAGTAGACCGAACAAGGTAGCGGTTACTGCCCCTTTGTCCGCTAGTTGCTCGCTGCTCACCCGGTCGGGATCGTGCTTACTCTGAAGCCCAGCCGAAAGACTGGCTCAGCTCAGCGCTGGGCGCGCCTTCAGGAAACTACGCAGCCACCAGGCCCTGTCAAACCGCCCTCTTGAGGTCATCTATCTTCGTTGCATATATGTGTGCCTGACCCAGTCTTTCAAAGGTTGCTCCGAAAGACCAGCTTGGCACACCACGGCGGCATGACCAGGTTAACATGGGGCAAGCGAAGAGCCAGATTTGCACAGTAAGCCATCCTTGTGCCAGCCTTCAGAGAAGATTTCAAGGCAAATCGATATCTGTTTTCTTCCCATCACTCCTTGTGAAGACCAGCGCCCCCCATCACACGATATTACTCTTGGGAAGTGGGCTTGAATGGAACCAAATGTCGGAGCTAAAAGGATGAAATGGGGGCTTCAACACCAGAAAGCCACTCGCAAAGTGGTAACAATATGGAGATCTGAAGAATCGGAGTTGGATTTAAATGGCACCAACTCCAGGCCCGTAGGAATCAAGGATGCGAGCGGAAGAAATCAGACGACGGAAACACATGCGCCGATGCAAAGAAAGAGGCGGAAAATACTACCGTTCAGCCAGCCGGGGTTTGGGCTCGAACTCAATCCTCGACGACCGCCAACAGGATCACTTCTTGGCTGGGCAATTTCAGCCTCGCTCTCCAGCCGTGCTTCAGCTTCACCAGCCGCAATCGAGATCGGCCAAGAACTCACCTGGCGCACCCGCATGATTGATCACATTCGGCGTATACTGAGAGGCGTTGAGATTTGGGGAAGCAAATGGCGGCTTGGAGATAGCCGACGAAAGAGTATTGAAATCGCCGAGTCCGGGTGGAGACGGCTGCTGCTAACCCTAGACCCGGGCGGGGGCGAAAAGCTAGCTCGGCGAGGTGGAAATTGAAGAGATGGTTGCTTTGGGAGACATGGAAATTCTTCCTTCTCTCTCTCCCCATCCTTTTATAGCTGAACTGACTAGATGGACCCAGGCCCACACAGTTCGGATGCTGTGACAAGATATGAGTTCTACCGTAGCATGCTCCTGTGGCCTGCGCCGCAGGCTGAGTGAAAAATAGCACTGCGTGTCCTATAGGAATCGTGAGTGTAAACAGAATGCTTCATGAGACCTACTGCTAACCAAAATATGTTGGCGGATTATCTGTTTCTAATGTCCAAGGTCTCGAGATATATCCTTACAAGGATCACAAGCTGGTCTTCATTAAAGTGGATGCAGGCATCTCTCTCATTACACCTAACCACGCGTGATATTAATTTTTCACTAAAGTGGTATACCTCGGCCCGACATTGCACGGCTATCAGTTGCCAAATGAGCGACATATTCCAGTCCGACATAACGCTTGAAAGAGTCTACTCATCGAGTAGTGCACTCTCTGCGAGAGACTATAAATTTATCATTCCGGTAACATGATGCGGATGAGACTAACTTCTGGTTGGACGCCAGATACTCGGGGAAGGACAAATAAACACCCCCTTTCCAGCTACATGACGTGTAAGAGTTCCCATATAGCGATAGTTATCCTACTCGGGCAAGACTATAACACACATTGCCGACTGACATGAAGTCGGAAGGTCCTATATCGGTAGCCTACAGCTACTCGGCAAGACGTATAAATTATAGTCCGGTTGACATGATTACCGAAGAGTCTCATATACGTTAGTAGTTAATCTACTCGGATAAAGACTTCCATTAAAGATCTTTGACTTTATGTTTAATTGTCTTCACAATAAGCCACAAAGTCGGGTACACCAATAGGTGCGCCTATTCGGCGCACCATTCATAATATGTACATGAAAGCCTTCGATAGCCTCGGCTGCCAGTAATTAAGCAGGATCGGAAGACTTACCTCGACAAAGCGACTCGGGAGCATCGCGACTCGATAACCTTCACCGTGGGGAAGAGCACTCTATGGCATCAGCGGGACTCGAACTATGAAGTCTCAGGGGCTACTGTGGAGCCATGGGCCCCGGGTTCACCTCACTACAAGCACATGGCGCCACTCGGATAGAGTGGGCCAGATCGATCTAATTTAGAGATAGATGCACCCGGCAGCTTGCTACCTTGTACAATAAGAACATAGCCTCTATATCGGATAGGATTCTTATCTCTAATAAGAAATCCCTTGTCGTATCCGACTGGGATTCCTTACATGTACCGTCCCTAATATATAAAGTGAGCAGCAGCGCCTATAGGGGGCAAACCCGAGAATCATCGATCAACACAATCCATCTCCAAGGATCACCTCAATGACTAGGTAATTACCTCACCTTGAGGCCTGAACCAGTATATCCCTCGTGCTTCCTGCTGCAATCCACGCAATTCCATCTCTCTTCTGGT
>RYFJ01003191.1:0-212491 GCA_003991445.1 Oryza meyeriana var. granulata
CCGAGAGAATATAGCAGTCTTTGGCCGCGTGCTTTCCTTGGAGTGAAAGGGGAATGGCTCATGGACTTTTGGTAGTCGTTTGTTCTGCTGGGAGCGGACCGCACGTTGTGCTCCATGTGGCACCCGTTGTCCGACTTCCGTTTAACGGTGCCGGACTTGTTTGAGACGCTTCGTTTGTCGGCTTTCGCCTTCTGGTTCTTTCTGTCGGGGGCTCTTTTCTCGTTCGAGGCCTCGGCGACCACTTCGGCCGAGTCAGCGTATTTATTGGGTGTCGAAGAGCGCCGGGACTGTGGATGGTGGCTTCCGAGTGAATTTTTGCAATAAGCAGAGCGTCTTTACCCTTTGCGAAAGGCGGCGTGACGGCTTGTCTTTGACAGTTGGGGCTTTGGTTGCGCTTCTCGGACACCTTGATGAATTCGCGGCAAAAGACTCGTCTTTCTTCTGGTGCAGTTGATAAAGAATCATGCTCCGAAGCGGGTTGTCGTAGGTCCCTGGAAATTAGCGATGAACCACTCCCTGAGTGTCCCAGGAATCGTCGACCGCTCGGAAACCTGTCAGCATGTCTCGCTGAGTCGGCTAGCGCGACTGGGAGGTAGTTAGCCATGATCTGCTGCGCCCCAGCAGCTCGGACTGCCAGGGTGTAACGTAGCAGGACTCTGGGTTTTTGTCTTGCCGTCGTACTTTTCGATCTCGGTGGGGCTTAAAGCCAGTCGGCACAAGACGGTCCTGTAGCTCCTGAGTGAAGGCTGGGATACTACGTCTTCGTGAGGCTCCGACTCCGATCTTGGTGATGTAGTCGCTCGTGGTCGATGCCGAAGCGCTCGTTTTTCGTCTTCCAGTCGGCGGCGTTCACTTCTTGCACATTCTTCGCGTCGGGCGTTTATGGTGTGACGAAGGTCTCGTGCAGTCGAACTCAGAGGTCCTGATTGGTCGGGCGATCGTACTAGCGACGCCCGGTTGTTCATTATTGGTATTGCGAGCGTTGTTTTGCCGGGACTCTTCGCGTTGCGATGAGCAGGCCGCCCAGCGTCGTGTTGATGCAGATGAGCCTGCGCGGAGAACCCAACCGGTTGGTGGCTATAGCAGTGTCGCCCGACTGCTGTTGCTGCTGACAGGCTGCAGTTGTGATCATCGCCTTGATCTTTTGGCGATAGTCGGGTGGCCTGGTGATCGCCCCGAGCTGGAGTGTTGTCTAGGCAGAGTCGTTGCGGCCACAACGTTCTGTTGTGGCATGACAAAGACGTCGTGTCACAAATCTTGGTTTGGAGGATCTGTTTGTTGAGCGACTCGTATCCCAGCTTGGCGGCAGCTCGTTGTTGCGGGCTCGGCGGTTGCCCTCTCTTGTTGTAATCGGCGCGCTCGCTCTCTTGTCGCTCCTCTTGTAGTCGGCGTCCTCGGAAGGTGGTGTTGAAGCATGAAGATCTCGCGGGAGAGGGGAAGCTTGCCGAATTAAAGTCCAAGCTAGCGCTCGAACCACTGTCCGACTTGGTGGTCGGACTCCGAATAGTTTATCGGAGTGAGAACGACTCCGACCTCTCTAGATCCAATCTGAGACAGCGCTTGGCCGTTGTCCAAACTGATCACTGGAGATCGGGTCTGCTGTGTGTTGGATAAAGGTGCGCAGCGTCGCCGGAATTGTACGGGAAATTGGGGACTTGTTTTTTTTCTCTCCCTTCTCTTTGCTGCCAACTCGGGCTGGCTCAAGCCTAGCGCAAGCCGGACGCCGATTTGAGGAGAGGGTTAGTCCCTGATGTTCGGCGATGTGAAAGTTGTTGGGTACTGCCGCAGGAAGTCGCTGAAGGAGAAGGCGGTGTCCTGTGTGCCGACTGGGTCGGCAACGTCGGGGGCTGTTCCCGGCTGGCGAAATTGGATCTGCCTCAGCCAGGGTGAGATGCCCGGTGTGTGGTGTAATTGATCGCGATGAAGTCTAAGCTTCCGAAGGTAATTGCATCTTTGGGAAGAACTTGTTGCTGTCGTCGTTGATTGAATCGTCATCGAATCTCAGATGAGGAATTCGCCAGAGGGCCGGTTGGTACCTGGCGGGTGGCTTTTTTTGCAATGTGATCTTGCACCTTGGCAATAAACCTATGGGGCTACTCGGCGGGGTGAATTCGGTGGACTGCAGAGGAACACAAGAGAAATTTATACTGGATAGCCCTTAAGATGATGGTATGTGTTTATACCCTTTTCTTCTGTTGCATGTCCAATTGAGGTGGTTATTCCTCTGTTGGTGTATGGTAGATCGATGATCTGGTTGCTCTTGTTGTGCTTACCCTAAGGGGCGCCCTACCTCCCTTTATATACTAGGGGACAAGGGTACATGATAAGGATCCCAGTCGGATACGACCAAGGGATTTCCAACTAGAGTCCACGATGAACGGGGAGACTTCAAAGGACTGAATCGGAACGGCCCGAACAGGGGAAAAATAGGGATTTTATTATAGATTTATCTAATTATAGAAATGACAAAATTTGTCCCATTAAAATTAATTCTAGAGCTCCAAAATTCCGAGAAAATTTCAGAGAGCTTATTAAATCATGGGGAATTTATCAAAAATAAATGCCACACGAAACAGAAAGGGTTTATTCTTATAAATACTTAAACTCTTAAAATATTTTGACAAAACCCTGGGAATATAAAAGCATCCAAGTATTTATTTTAAAATTTAAACTTGGGTTTTTTAATTTTAAAAATTTCAAAATTTTATTCAAACACGTTTCTTAAACAAAAATTTTCTAGCATATTCTTGTATTTTGATTTACCCAAAAATAATTTTTAATTAAAATGATTTTCAGGGAGTGACAGTTGTGCTTCCAAGGCTGCCACAAATCCTTGACTGACTATACCCAGATTTAACCGATCAAAATCTTCACACAACTCCAACGATAACCACTGGCCTTCCATGGCGTTGTAGTAACTTTTCCAACTAAGGGCATTAGCCACCGCGTTGGCTTTCCCTGGATGATAATGGATTCCGATGTCATAGTCCTTGATCAACTCTAACCATCTTCGTTGTCTAAGGTTCAGATTTAGCTGAGTAAAACTGTACTTCAAACTTTTGTGGTTTGCATATACTTCGTTGTGGTTGCCGATGAGATAGTGTCTTCAAATCTTCAGGGCATGTACTACAACCGCCAATTCTAGATCATGAGTGTCAATGTTTTACACCAGCAATAAATATATAGGGCTACTCGTCAGACCAAAACTTGATGGATTGCAAAGGAACACGAAAGGTTTATACTGGTTCAGGCCCTCGATGTGAGGTAATACCCTACGTCCAATTGTGGTGTATTTCCTTTGAGGATGTATGATGGTGATTCTCATGAACCTGCCCTCAGGGGGCCCCCTGCCACCACTTATATACTGGGGGACAGGGTTACAAAGTAGGAGTCCCAGTTGGACTATGACCAAGGGATCTCCTCCTAGAGATATAACGTACCCGACTAAGACTGTATTTTCTTATCATACAAGGCTAAGTCTGCTGAGTTCCATCATATCTCTACTTACAAGGCTAGGCCCATCCTCTGTCCGAGTGGCCCATATGCTTGTCATGAGATACCTGGGGCCCATGGCCTCCACAGCAGCCCCTAAGACCTTCATAGTTGAGTCACAGCTAATGCCGAGTGCTCATCCTCCACGGTGAAGAATCCCCGAGGGTATTGCTCCCGAGTACTCTTTATCCGAGTGCTTCTTCTCCCGAGTCCTGCTTCATGTCAGCTGGCAACGAGGCTATGAAGGGCTCCATGTAGAAATATGAATAGTGTGCGCCGAATAGGCACACCTATTTGGTGTAGCCCTCAACTTTGTGCTTAATTATGAAACAATTAAACATAAAGTCAAAGATCTTTAACCTTGTAGCCTTTCCTGAGTAGGCTATCACCCGAAAATCAGACCCTTCGGCATTATGTCAACCGGAATTTTTTTTATAGTCTTTCCCAAGTAGTATGTCACTCGAAAATTAGACTCTTCAGCTTCATCTCAGCTGGAAGAATTTTTTAGTCTTTCCCAAGTAGTGCACTACTGGTATATGAGACTCTTCGGTATCATGTCAACTGGAATGTGTCGATGTTTTACACCAGCAATATGAATATAGGGCTACTTGTCGGATCAAAACTCAATGGACTGCAAAGGAACACGGGGAGTTTATAATAGTTCAGGCACTCGATGTGAGGTAATACCCTACGTCCAATTGCAATGTATTCCTTTGAGGATGTATGGTGGTAGTTCTGATGAACCTGATGATTCCCTTGAAGCTGCCCTTAGGGAGCACCCTGCCTCCCCTTATATACTGGGGGACAGGGTTACAAAGTAGGAGTCCCAGCTGGACTATGACCAAGGGATCTCCTCCTAGAGATATAACGTACCCGACTAGGACTGTATTTTCCTTATTGTACAAGGCTAAGTCTGCCGAGTTCCATCATATCTCTACTTAAAAGGCTAGGCCCATCCTTTGTCCAAGCGGCCCATATGCTTGTCATGAGGTACCCGGGGCCCATGGCCTCCACAGCAGCCCCTAAGACCTTTATAGTTGAGTCATAGCTAATGCCGAGTGCTCATCCTCCGCGGTGAAGAATCCCCGAGGGCATTGCTCCCAAGTACTCTTTGTCCGAGTGCTTCTTCTCCCGAGTCCTGCTTCATGTTAGCTGGCAACGAGGCTATGAAGGGCTTCATGTAGAAAATTTGAATAGTGTGCACCGAATAGGCGCACTTATTAGGTGCAGCCCCCAACTTTGTGCTTAATTGTGAAACAATTAAACATAAAGTCAAAGATCTTTAACCTTGTAGCCTCTACCGAGTAGTGCACTACTAGTATGTGAGATTCTTCGGTATCATGTCAACCGGAATAATTTTATAGTCTTTCCCAAGTAGTATACTACTGGTATATGAGACTCATTGGCATCATGTCAGCCGGAATAATTCTTTATAGTCTTTCCCGAGTAGTATATCACTCGGAAGTTAGACTCTTCAGCATCATATCAGCTGGAAGGAGTTTTATAGTCTTTCCCGAGTAGTATATCACTCAGAAATTAGACTCTTCAGCGTCATGTCGGTCAGAATGATTTTTTATAGTCTTTTCCGAGTAGTATATCACTCGAAAATTAGACTCTTTAGCGTCATGTCAGCCGGAAGAATTTTTGTTCATGACAATTGTTGGCCAAGCATGTAGGCCGAGTACCACTTTATGGATTTTAACCCAATACGTGGTCAGGTGTACTTGAGAGATACCTGCATCCTCAACTTTAATGGAGACCAGCTTGTGATCCTTATAAGAATATATCCTCAATACCTGGTAAATAATCAAGGTATCTGAATGTATACATCCAGCTGTCGGCTTAGCATGAAGCATACTGATTATTTAATTAGTTTCTGTGAGTAGCACCAGCACTGTGATTTTAACACAGCCAGCGAGCGGCCCAATAGAGCGTGCTACTGTAGAAACTCATATCTTGTGGCCCAGTACCAAATTCGCAGGCCCAAGCCCACTTATTAGCACAGGCTCCATAAAGGCGGGGAGAGAGAGAAAAGATTCCCTCATCTTCTCAATCCACCAATCGCTTCATCTTCCAACTTCCGCACCGAAATTTCACACCTTGCCTCGCTAGGGTTCTCCATTGCCAGCTCTTCCCCTTCGAAACTTGGGCGATCCCGCTCCTCCGCATCCATTCCAAGCCCCTAGTAGAATTTCCCCCAAATCTCCTCGCATCAAGCTATGCTGAGAGCTTTAGAAATCCCGGAGGTGGCCGATGAGGCCTGGCCAACTTCGGATTGTGGGTCGACAAAGTTGAAGTACTTGGAGAAACTGCTGAGATTGCAAGACCGTGAAGTCAACCATTGGCGTCCTGTTGAGGGGGAATCGATCCCGGTGCCCCAATCTGGTGAGACTGTTGTCTTCGCCTCCTTCTTCGACTGGGGTCTTTCTCTTCCTTCTTCAAACTTTTTGCGCCAACTTCTTTCTTTCTATGGGCTGGAGTTGGTGAATCTGAATCCCAACTCCATTTTGCAAATCTTAATGTTTGCAACTTTATGTGAGTGCTTTCTGGGTGTGGAGCCTCATTTCAATCTATTAAGATATCTGTTCCACATCAAACCCCAGCCCTCGAAAAACAAGGTCCAGGTGATAGGGGGAGCTAGTCTCCAACTTAGGAATGAAATGAAGAAGATCTATCTTCATCTTCCCCTAAAAACCTCCCTCAAAGGCTAGCACAGAGAGTGGTTTTATTGTTCTGATCTTGAGCCTTCTCTGCCTCTATTTACTGGCTTGTCCCGGTGGTTTCGCCTAATTGGTCGTCAATGCCAAACTTCGAGGAGATGGGCCAAGTGTATCAGTTACTCGATAAGATTGACAAGCTAAAGGGCTCTGGATTGACTGGTCCATGGGTGGCCAGATGTTTCTTGAGTCGTCACATCAGGCCGTTGAAGCTGAGGAGTCACTTTGGCTGGGACTATAAGGGAAAAAACGATCCCAGCCGAGAATATCCAGATCTGACCAACAAGTACAAGGTAATTGACATCATGCTTAGCTATTTTGCCAGCGGAGTAATTGAGACTGAAGATGTAGAGTGTGCCCCCACAGCCTACAGTGAGAAAAGGCCTCACCCAGATGTAACAATGAAATGCTGACTTATTGTCCATCTGTGATGAATGCTTGTAAGTGAATATCCTGAATTGTTCTGTAGTGTATGATGTGCATTGTTGAATTCTCTGCAGGAATGTAAAGAGTTCGATGAGGACTCCCAAACTTGTCGGTTGCGAAGTTGAAGAAAAAGCCACTGAGCCCCTCTGCTGCCCAACCCAGCTCCAAGAGGACTGGGAAGAAGCCTATCGAAGATCTGGGCAAGAAGAGGGCCAGCAAACCGAGCACTATGGCTAGGAGCTTGAGAATAAAGGATACTGCCAGTGTAGCTTCCAGGCCACTGAGTCCAAGGCCATCACCTCCACGCTCAAGACCAACACCAACAGGCTCAACAACATCGAGCCCAAAGCCGTTGCCGCTGAGTACAAGGTCAACAACAGCGAGCCAAAGAGCAGCGCCACTGAGTGCCCCTGCGCCCCAGTCGGCCGTGCTAGAGACTAGACCAACCAAAAGCAAGATGCCACCGCCGATTGCCGTGCCGACAAACCCGATAGCCAGCAGCTCCCCACTGCCAACATCTAGAGCCCCCTCATGGAAGTTCAAGTCCTCTAAGAGGTAAGCAATCTTGAGTCTTCTGAGAAGCTTGATTAATGCAATAATGTCTTGATACTTGACTCATCGTGTGTCGATGCTTTGCACCGGCAATAATACTATGGGGCTACTCGGCGACCTGGAATTCGGTGGATTGCAGAGGAACACAAGAGAATTATACTGGTTCAGGCCCTCGATGTGAGGTAATACCCTACGTCCAGTTGAGGTGTTATTCCTCTGAGGTGGTTTTGTGATCAATGATCTTGCGTCCCCTCATGGGGCGCCCTGCCTCCCTTTATATACTAGGGGACAGGGGTACATGGTAAGGATCCCAGTCGGATACGACCAAGGGATTTCCTTCTTAGAGATAGAATCCTATCCGACTAAGACTAGGTTTCCTTATTGCACAAGGCACAGCCTGCCGGGTACTATCTTATCTCTAACTACATGATCTGGCCCATCCTCTATCCGAGTGGCCCATGTGCCGGTAATGAGGTACCCGGGGCCCATGGCTCCCACATCGTGCAGGAGGCGAGTTGACGTAGATCTCAAAAAGATTACGCTGACTGCTGGGGTTGCCGAGCGAACCCCAGTCGAGCCAACACCAACAAGCTCATCTGCCGAGCCGACGACTGCTCCGGTCGTAGACACCGAAGTGGCACCAACAGTAGGACTGCTAGCGCCGGCCGACCAAGGGACGGTTGCTGAAGCCGTGGCTCTAGCCCCAAAGCAAGTCCCTGCAGTCCTAGCAGCTACTGAGTTAGAAGCCAGGACCTTGTCGCCATCCGTGTCGTCATCTTCAGAGTCGGACCTCCCTAGGCTTGAAGCGCCTCCCCGCCGGTTCCCGAGAACCTTCCACTAGGTATCCCCGAGGGAGTCATGGAAAGCTACGAGCATGACAAGGAGGCGGCGGAGAGGGAGCATGAGGTTCTTTTTTGCGCTGTGATTGCTGCATCCCGAGGAGTCCAGGTATGACTCTCGCCATATTGATTTCTTGACAATTTTCCCTGATAGGTCCTCTGCCTCTTGACTCTGTTTTACTCTATTTTTGCTCTGTTTTTACCCCAAGCAGAAGATACTTAACTGCTCGGAGAAAATAAACAAGGTCCTGAGCCAGCTCGCCCCCCATCTCCAACGATTGGGCCAGCTCCAAACCGCCAAGGCTGACCTAGAGCGGACCAGTCAGGAGAGGGAAACGTGGCTGAAAGGAGCAGTTGACCAGCTCAGGGATGAGAATTAGGCTTCAGCCGAGAAATCAGAAGTAAGTCTCCTGTATCGTCTTCCCGACTAGGTCCCAAGTATATTTCGCCAGTTTCGTTGTCCCCCGACTGCCCAGTTAAGTCTTCGACTGTTATCTCGAGTTCTTGACTATTCTGATTACAGCCCCCAAAGACGAGCTGAAGACCTAGATAGAGCAGAGAAAATGGCTGGAATCCGAGCTAAAGAAAGCCGAAAAGGCCAATACTAAACTGTGAGAAGGCCAAAGCCAAGGTGGAGGCCGACTACGAAAGTAAGCCTTCCATCTGACAGTAACTTTAACCAATCCTCGTGTTACTCTGGTTGCAGTTTTGGCTGACAAGTATATTTGCCAATGAATCTGAGTAGCTTTGAAAGCCAATGCTCAAACCCAGTTCCAGGCTTTTGCAGCGGAGATTAGGGTCGTCAAGGAGTCACGGGAGATTCTCGTAGAATCCGTGAAAGGGCTCCTTGATGTTATGGATCCTCACTACGTCGGGACCAGCTCGAATACAATCTCCCAAGTGCAGGTGCGACTTAGCCAAGCCCCAAGTATCTTGAAGAGGTACTCGGATGAGTGCGTGGCTGTTGGCGTGGCCCAGACCCTTGCCATGACCAAGTCGATCTACCCTAGGGTAGACCTTGAGGCCATCGGTGAGGAGTTTGCCCAAGAGACAACACCTGAGAAAGCACTAGAGTTGATCACCGAGGCGAGGCCAACTGCAAAGGCGATCACAAAGGACCTGGGAATGTAAAAACAAACCAATATGCAGTCGGTGTGTATAAAACTTTTGTAAAGACATGTGTGCAATGCCGCCGAGTTCTTGGTTTTCCTTAGTTATCATTAGCTTTACCTGACTGATAAGGACATCACTAGCTCGGATATGACCCTAGCAACTTTATGTATTCATCAACCAAAGGTGCATGTTTTCTACATAAGATTTATGTGCTATATATTTGAACAGCCGTTACTGCACCATGAGTTTTGTGTGTTCTCGTTTGTAGAGATACTAGCATGGGTGAAGGGAAAAAGGCCGAGCGCAAGGAACACATGGATGATCAAAGAAGTTGATTGGAGACCAAACCAAGACTTTACCCAAGTCTACTCCTACATCACCACGTCACTTTTTGGTCCATAGAAGGCAAGAGATGAAGTTTTGCACGTTTTGGATTCGGATTCGGGCCTCTTGATAGCATCAACTTCAAATGGACCTAGCCGCTGATACAGAAGGACTCTCTGGGCCCATGAGTACTTGTTGGAAATATAATGGAGTCTACTTTCAGATGGTTTTGGTCCCACATCAAAATTCATGCTGAGCTGTCCGGAATCGTCGAAACAAGACACATACCTCTTCCAGTCTGAGTCTGTTTTGGACCTTGGGCCTTGTGTTTATGTCGTGGGCTAAACCCATGGGGAGTGCGCCCCTCACAAGGCAAGTCCTAACCCTAGGACGTCCTAACTCATATATATTCAGTAGCCGCCACTGTTTAGATGGGTTTTTCTTAGATTATTCTATCTCTGAACAGTTTCACCATTTATCGGTTTGTAGAACCCCAACTTCGTGTGCTAAACATTCATCTGCAATTCAGATTGCGTTGTTCCTTGTTCTTGTCAGTTTCTTTGATTGCTTGTAGGGATAAAATCTTCGTGGTGAGGTCAACTACGTGAGAGCGTGGTTGATAACAACTAGACGTGTGGGTGTAGCGGTTGCGAGGTGACGATCGCTGATCGGAAGCCTCAAAATGTGAACGTCTTCACGTCGCCAAATCAAACCTATCGGAAGATCGGGCACCCCGTTGCCATCAAGTGGTTGCGAGGTGATGATCGCTGATCGGAAGCCTCAAAACGTGAACGTCTTCACGTCACCAAATCGAACCAATCGGAAGATCGGGCACCCAGCTGTATCACCGACTATATAGTCTGCGTTGAGTTGATCGGTAGGAACTTGATAAAAATCGTTCACCTTAAAAGCTATACTCGGGCGAACATACCATAGTCGTTGTAAAACTTCATAACTTAGTTAAAACAAGGTCGTATATTGTTGACAAAGCACATATAATACATGCAGCCCCCGACTCATGACTCGGTTGAAACAAGCAACGTGGTGAGTCAGAGAAAAACTTTATACATATGTATGTGAGAAAGTATGAGACTCAGGTATAGAAAGGACATAAATGTTCTATATTCCATGAGTTGCTAACTAGGGCACCTCTTCGGTCTTCAGTCGGAAGGCGCCTGGCCGAGTCACTTCAGCGATGATGAACGGCCCTTCCCATAAAGGGGATAGTTTATGCCTGTCTTTGGTGGTTTGTATTTCTCTCAAGACAAGATCCCCGACCAAAAAGGCGCGGCCACAGACATTTCGACTGTGATAACGACGCAGGCCTTGAAGATACCTTGCCGACTGGATGATTGCGATGTCCCTAGCTTCTTCCAACTGATCAAGTTCGACCAATCGGGAATTTGTTGATCTGTCTTCTGAGTAGGCCCGGACTCGCGGAGAGCCAAACTTCAACTCGGTTGGTAACACGGCCTCGGCACCGTAGACCAGGAAGAAAGGGGATTGCCCTATTGCCTGACTAACCGTGGTTCGTAAAGACCAGAGAACAGATGGGAATTCTTGTACCCACCGAACTGCATATGGTTGTAGTCGGTCGAATATCCTAGCCTTGATACCTTGTAATACCGTGCCATTGGCACGCTCAACCTGCCCATTGCTCTGTGGGTGCGCCACAGAAGCATAACTGTGGGTGCCATGGGCCCCGGGTACCTCATGACAACCATATGGGCTACTCGGATAGAGGATTGGCCTAGCATTGTAATTAGGGATATAGCCACACTCGGCAGATTTTGCCTTGTACGATAAGGAAAACACAGTCCTAGTTGGGTGCGTTATATCTCTAAGAGGAGATCCCTTGGCCGTAATCCGGTTGGGACTCCTACCTTGTAACCCTGTCCCCCAGTATATAAGGGGAGGCAGGGCGCCCCATGAGGGCAGGTTGAGTGGGTTCACCAGAATCACTACCACAAATCCGCAAAGGAATAACACCACAACTGGACATAGGGTATAAGCTCACATCGAGGGCCTGAACCAGTATAAAATCTCTCTGTGTTCCTTTGCAATCCACCGATTTTCCATCCGCCGAGTAGCCCCATATATTTATTGCCGGTGTAAAACATCGATAGTTGGCGCGCCAGGTAGGGGATTCGGCGAGATCTACATCTACAAGCTCGATGGATCCAGCAACCGGAGTCGACGGCGGTAAATTCTCCCCCAGAGATATGATCTCATTCGGAAGCCTCGACTTTGTCGCCGACCAGATCGGCAACCTCACCTTGGCCAACTTGAACTCGATCCAATCTGCCAGGGAACCGGCTGACTCCATGCTAGTCGGCCCACATGACACTGCAGCAACCGTCGCCAACTTGCTGCGGCAATCTTCATCTTGTCCAGTTCTTGGGACAACTCTTTCCTTCGGTGTTCGACCCGGACTTGGCCTTGAGCCAGCCAAGATTGAGCTAAGAAGGGAAGAGATCGTCAATCTCCCGTACAGACTCCGCAACGCCATGGATATCTTCAGACAACATCCGACGCGACAAACCCGATCCTCTGGAGTTCGACTCGGATACGGCCCAGAGCCGCTCGAGATCGGATCTAGGGAGGTCGGAGTTATAATCACCCCCATCAACTATTCTAATTACGACTCTCAGTCGGACTACGACTCTCAGTCGGATTCCGACTCTAAGTCGGACAGCAGTTCGGCAAGCTTCTCCCCACCACGAGAAATCTTCATGGCATCCAAAGGCTCTACTCCTACTTAGGAATCACGCTGACTAGGTGAGCAGCAAGAGGAGGAAGCACGCCGACTGCGAGAGCAACAAGAGGAAGAAGCAAGACGCCGGCACGACGATCTACGCAGGGCCGGGCGGACTATACAACAACAAATCATCCAAACCCGAGTCAGCGACCACAACGTCTTCATTACTCCTCAACAGAACATCGTGGCCGCTGCGACTCTACTGGGTACACTCCAGTTCGGGCCTGATCACCAGGCCACCCCGACGATCGCAAGGATAAAAGCCATGCTTACCGCTACTACATGTCAGCAGCACCAACAGTCGGGTGATACCCTCAGACCAACCAACCGGTCGACATCCCCAACAGCAGCCTCATCTACCTCGAAGCGACGCCGAGCGGCTAGCTCTAGTCAGCCGCATACGGAGGCACGTCAGGCGTCACTCGGCAACCCCAACGACAACCGGCGACGTCAAAGCAACCGTCAGGACGATCAGGACCTCCGAGACCAACTACGGCGCGACCTTCGGCAAGACATCATCGCTCGGCGCCGTGAACGAGAAGAAGATGAGCAACGCCAACTGGAAGATAAGAACAAGCGTTTCGGCCTCCACCACGAGCGGTTTTGCCGCCGTATTCGGAGTCGGAGCCCTCATGAAAACGAAGGCATACCGGCCTTCACCCAGGAGCTACAACAGGTCGACTGGCCGTCGAGTTTCAAGCCTACAGGCATCGACAAATACAACAGCAAGACCAATCCCGAGTCCTGGCTCACGGTCTACACTCTGGCGATCTGAGCAGCTGGAGGAAATCACAAAGTCATGGCTAACTACCTCCTAGTCACATTGCCGACTCAGCGAGGACATGGCTAACAGGACTTCCTAAGCAATCAATCGGCTCCTGGAGAGAACTCCGGGAACGCCTCATCGCCAACTTCCAGGGAACATACGAGAGGCCATCTTCCGAGTACGACCTGTATCAGTTACATCAAAGGAAGAACGAGTCTTTTCATGACTTCATCAAGAGGTTCTCTGAGAAAAAAATTCAATCCTAATGATCAAGGATGAGGTCGTCATCACCGCCTTTCGAAAAGGAGTCAAAGACACCTCGTTCATCGACAAATACACGCAGAAGCCCCCTAACTCTGTCAAGGCTTTATTCGACATGGCGAACAAGTACGCCGACTCGGCTGACGCTGTGGCAGTGATGACGACAGAAGAAGCGGGAGGGCACCGCCTTGATGACAAGAAGTAACCCTGACAAAAGAAGCGGGAGGGCACCAACGACGCAGTCCTGACTAAAGTCGGGAGTCACAAACACAAGTCAGACAGCTTCATTGTGGCAGTCGGTCACAACCATCTTCGACTTTCAACAACTGAAGATTATCAGGACAACAAGTGACAAGCTCGGGGGCTCAAAAGCCCAAACACAAGGATGGCATCCCCACTCCTAAATACCGAACAGCTAAGTCGCTCTCTGATAAATAGTTCTTCATTTGGCCTTGCCATTGCTGCAGCCGCTTACACCTAATAGGTGCACAAGCTGCACTATTTTCTGTCTTTTTCTCTTAAATGATTACAAAAGTACTCGAGTAGCATAAATTCCGATCCGTGAAACTTTGCTCCATGAAAGACGAACTCAAGTCACCCAAAACGTGTGTCTGGGAAAGAGCCATGAGCCAACTCCCGACGCTAGGGGGCTATGACTAGTCAGGCAGAGTGTTTAAACGTAAGGGGTCAACTACTCGGGGAAATTAATATCAATAAGAGGAAGAACTCATATTTACATATATTGTAAAATACATTTTGTCACAGCCCTAAATCAAATTCAAGGTAATGAGTGTTATGCCCTACTATCATTAGAGTTGCACAAATTAAATTCTTGCATTGTTACTTCATGCGAAATTAAAGTCTGCAAATATTTTCAAACTCTCGATAATAAAACCCTAATCGGCAAAAACCAAACATCACCAAAAAGTGCATCAAGTTGAATAGAAGTATATGTGGAAAAGAATTTATTCAAATACTATCTTATTTATCATGAATCGATATAATTTTTCCAGAATTTATTTCGTTAGTTTACTCTTAAAGATTCAAACAAGTTTCAGCCTGGATCCTTTTCCTTGACCTATGCATTTGTTTAGTCTAAGGATTTTCTAAAGATGTTTGGTTGCACATAAAATCATGAAAAAATTCCTGTAAGCACTATCTCACCTAATTAATCCACTGTAAATTTTACATAATTTTATCACTTCAATAAATGCTTCAATGAAATCCCTCAAATCAGTAAAACTAGGAAGCTAGCTGAAATAAATTGGTTTACATCTAAAATTCACCAAATAAAAATGAAGATTAATCAGGCAGTGCAATTGCACCAACAGGTGTTTCAACAAGAACCCTACCACCAGTAAGTTTGGCCCAATTTAATTCCCAAAGAAGTCACATGAAATAATAGGAGCAAAGCCCTAGGGACATACATCACACAGCAGAAAAACTGGGTCTGTGTGCCTACTTTGCAATTTCACCAAAGATGAACCAGACCACCTCTAACCACGAAAATTTGTCAGCAGATTAAACACATCTTTCTCTACCTCCAGTATTTTTCCCATAATTTATATCCCTTTTTAACCTACTGAAATCGCAGATGCAAGACAGCTGTCCATACAGTCCCTCACACTTAGTTTCTAGAGATTTCTTCTCTCTATTTCACTTCCACGTGGACCCCACAAGACCTAGCCCACCTGTAAGCCTCTGCCAGTCTTGGGACAGTGAGTTTCACCCCATTTCTACCCATGCCTCTCTCCTCTCCATAGGAATTAACTCCAAGGACCCACATGTCATAGGCTAAGCCTAACCACAAATGTGTGAAACAATATTCTCCTACATGTGGGACCCACCAAGAATACTGTAGAAATGGAGCAGCTCAGCAGTGCATGTCACACGTGTCAGAGCCCTGTTCTTCTCCTCCCTCACAGCACACACAGAGAGACCTAGATGAGCTCAAACCTTGGAGACCTCGACCATTTCGCCTCTAATCTCGCCAGCAGAACCTCCTTCTCATCCTCTTCATGCTCCCACCGAGAAAGCCGACGGTATCCCCAAAGATCACCAGAGACAGAGCCATTTTCCCTGCTGCCGAAGGTGTTCGACCAAGCTTGAGCTAGCTCCGGTGAGCTCCATCCTTTCTAAGCCTCGGGAACATGATCTTTACCTTCTGACCGTTCCATTTTTGCACTTGGTTGCCCTAGGATCACCGGTCGAAGCCGCCATGCTTCGCTTTCTACTCTGCAGCGCCGCCGCCGGCGTCATCTCGCCATTCCAGCCGCCTCGGAGCGAGTCTGACCGAGCCCTTGCGCCAAAAACGTCGCCTCGTCTCCAGAAGCCCGCTACCCGAAGGAATCAAGATAATATGCAGTGAAGCTCGAGATTGAGGTCGTCTTCTCCCTCTCCGGCAAACTACCGCCGCTGCCGATTCCTCCCTCCCCGGTGAGAGTTAGACCGATTCATCACATGTGTAGCTGCCTTAGGACTCACAGGTTGTCGTGCACCTGTTTGCCTAGCAGCCTATTGGCCGGAGGACGCCGCCGATGAAGACCCACTGGATTCCGCCGCCGCCGAGCCTTTCTCACCGTCGCTGCTGCTATTCCAGCTTCGCCATGACTGGCGTGACCCTCGGTGAGCTTTCCAGTACTCCTTAGACGCTACGCATGTTTTGTTTTGGCTAGAAGCCGCCCGTAGCCGAGTTGGCCTAGCCAACCCGAAACACTCCGCTGCTTGCGCCACCGCTGTGCCTAGCTCCGGCCACCATCGGCGACAAGACCACCACCCATTGCTTCGCCTCGGTCTTCTCTATCTTTCCTCTGTTGGTCGCGGGCCGAGCTGAGCCGCCGTTTGCCGTCGCTGCCGCCGAGAAGCTCGCCGCCCCCAGTCTGCCTGCGCCTGCCCTATTCTATGTCGCTATCACGTGGGCCCGAGCTGGAGGAAAAGAAGAAAGAAGAAAGAAATAGGAAAATAATTAAAGGATTTAATTTACAACAGAAAAATATGTAAACTTTGTAAATCCATAACTTTGCCATTTTAACTCCTTTTTGAGTGAAACCAATTTTGCTCATTCTGTAAATTTGTGAACTTTAATACTGTCAAATAAAATATTACAACTTCTGTATAGAAACTACCTCTAGAAATTAAAAAAGAAATAATAACTTATTTTATGCCTAGAAACTTGAAATAATTCTATAAAATCCATTATAACTCCTTTTGAGGTAAACCAAATTTCTCTGGATCTATAAAAATTTTCTCTTTAATTTTGTAAAATAAAAGGTGAGAACTTATGTGTAGGACTTTTCTCTAAAAATGGAAATATCTTTTATATACATCTTTATAACCTAGAAGTCTATAAATTTCTAGAAAATTCATCCTAACTGCTAAAAATGTGAAACCACTTTTGTTTAACTCAGAAAATTGTAATCTTTACTGTGGGTAATTTGTATTTGACAAAAATACCTCTCAAAATAGACCTAAATAATTTCTAACCCTTCTTTTCGATAAACTTGTAAAATTCAGATCTACATCGTTTTAAATCAAAATCCAGTAAGCCAAATTTTGTTGGAACCAGGAAGATATGTGTTTTCTCATAAAAATGCTCACACTCATAAAATCCTACCAGAGAATGCAAGTATATGTTTTCCACTTAGGGTTTTTCATATAGTTTTGGCTTTTGCTGTTTTCAGCCTTAGGGTCTTGTTATTTTTGTATCTCCCAATCCAGAGATGTAAATGACTTGGTTGTTTCTCCTAAAATCTTGTTAGGACATGCCCTACCTACTGTATTTATCTTAGATTTTATTGATCATTTTTGCAATTCTTATTTGTATATTCGCTTTTATCGGTAGATTCAGACACTTCGGAGTACGTGGAGCAAGAACCAGAGGTTGAGTGTGACCACTCGCTGCAGCAAGGCAAGCATCTAAACAAGCTACTAAGCAAGCATCTAAGCATATTGAACCCATATTTTCAATAAATTGATTTGGTTGCGAAGGAAATATCTATATGCATGTTTCGGTCTTGTTAAAATGGAAAAAACGGGTAGAGTTTATATTACCCAATTGAATGCATTTCCATTCCTTGATCGTTGATTCCATATTTATACCTTGTCACCCCTGGTTAAGGACTTTGGGATACTTTTATTTTATCGAATGCTTAGCCATGCTTAATTCTAGACTTAGAAAAATCCGATAGATGGAGCTATCGGTTCAAAACTAGTTTAATACGAATGGATGGGTTAAAATCTGACAAGAATTACTTCTGATTAATAATTGAGAAAATATTTGACTTGGACGGATGATAGGGCGATGAAGGGATGGTGTTTCCCTGATGCAAGTAGCTTCGTCTGGGTCGTTAAGGACCGAACATGTTGACGTCTATTCAAGCACCCTACATACTTCCACACGCCGGTATGGGACGGCTTAACTCAGTAGCACGGGAGGCTGTGGCCATCTACGCCCGTTCGTCAGTCATGAGGGGAGACCTTTGGAGGACCTCATTGCGAGCCTGCACTTGGCCGGAGGTGCCTCCCGCGACGGTGAGCCCGCCTTAGTTGCCACGCACGCACGCGACTAAGTCGTCGGGGGCCCAGACGTGGTTTAGGTGGTTGGCGCTAAGCGTGCAAAAGGTTCTGTTGTGACCTCTAGTCCGCACTCAATGTGTAGAGTGTGGGTACCGACGGGTACAGATCAAACTAGAGTGTAGCCGTTTGGCTTCTATCACATCGTGTGGGTAAAGATGAACACCTCTGATCAGAGTAAGAACTATTCGAATAGCCGTGTCCACGGTTACGGACGACCGCTTGATGTGTCAGTCAGTCTATGTTAGCATCCAACTTGGGATATGTGGTTACGGGAATATATGGTGATACCATGACTTAGGATAGTCATGGATGAATGGGTTTATATAAAAGGTTTTAATGATAAATATGACTTGGTTTTAGTCATGGATAATGATATGCTTGTGTAGCATAATTGTTTGGGCAATGGTGGCCCATGGATGATGATTAGAGCATGGTTTGTGCTCACTTTTAATTACATTTCAGAACTATAAGCTTGCTGTCCTAAATTTTCAGATTGCTATATTTTGCAAATGCTTATGTTTTAAATGTAGTACTTGCTCAATAAAATCAGCTTTATGCAAAATCAGATCGACATAGCCATACTCCTTGATGTAGAGACTAGCATTACTCCTTTGAACTATTATTATTGTATAAGTCTAGCTGAGTACTTGTGTACTCACGCTGCATCTTTCAGGTGAGGACAACGACGACATTGATGTGGTCTACTATTATCCCGCCGAGGGTGGTGAGGATAATGTGTAGTTGAAGCTAAATTCTATCCCCAGTCGGTTGCCCTGTGGTTTGGTATGGCACCACTGGTCTTATCCTTTATGTTGATATTCCGCTGCTATCTTTTGCGCTACTCTGTGATGTATCAGGGTGTGTAAACCCTCTATGTAATATTTATAACCCTGCTGCTCGTTTATCCATATTTAGAGTACTTGTGATGTTTATCAATTGCTTGCGATGAAAGTGTGAGGCTAGTCGCTTTCCTGGGGACTAGCTGAACATGACTATGAGTTGTGTAGAACTAAGATGGTTGGGGGATAGCTATTGTGGTTCGAGTCCTCTGGGGTACGTATCGTGTTTGGTCGCCACCATCGAGTGGTTTGACGGGCGTATGACGGGGAGGACTGGCAAGCTATCTTTATGATTATCTCTTTTGTACACTTCTCGGCATTTTGGATTTGTATTATGAACGGGTAAATATTATGGCAAGGCTGCGATGAGGATGGATGGTTATTGCACTTAATTGGTTTTTATTCGAGATCCCATCCATCTACATATTTCGCGTTGTCATAGTAATTACTCTCCATAATGCACTTCCGGGGTGCCCACACATTTTATTCGGGTGATTGTTTCCATCATCAGATGCTACTCATCCAATATGTTTATAGTGCAGGGCCAGCTCCGGATACACGTCACAGGAACTCAGGGCTGCAAGCCTATCTCCTACGCTCGGGGGCTGGACAAGTCTGCCAAGAATCACTCGGAATGCTCCATGAGGGCTACTGACCGAGTACTTGCACCAATCGGGACATCATCTTCCCTGGCTACGCTCCATGTGAGCTTACAACCGACCTCCGGCACTAGTTGGGGGTCGTATACTACTCGACTGGGTGAGGTATGCCCCATGAGGGTCGCCAGCCGAATCCTACGCTAACGCTAGGTTCGGGTACCTTATTCGATCGCAATTCGGCTAAGTAGGGTAAGCCCCATGAGGGTCGCCAGCTGAATCCTATGCTAATACTAGGTTTGGGTACCTTATTTGGTCACAACTCCGTCAGATCGGGTATGCCCCATGAGGGTCGCCAGCCGAATCCTATGCTAATGCAAGGTTCGGGTAACTTATTTGGCTATGGCTCTATTGGGTAGGGTATGCCCCATAAGGGTCGCTAGCCGAATCCTATGCTAATGCAAGGTTCGGGTACCTTGCTCGGCTCTCCTGAAGTCAGAGAAGACTTACATCGTCAAAGCGCATCCGGAGTTCTCATGCACTGCGTCACACCTGAGGAGGGCAAGCAGATCCTGCAACATACCTATTCAGGCACTTGTGGCAACCAGGCTGCATCCAGAACATAAATCGGAAAGGCTTGCAAATAAGGATTTCTCTAGCTGATTGCGGTTACCGACACCAAAAAACTCATCCTGACATGCGATGGATGATACTTCTATAGAGCTATGCTGGGTAGGTCGGCTCAGGCCGGCTTATTTGGTAGCAGCCACCAAGATATGAGTTCCTACAGTAGCATGCTCCATGTGGGCTATCCGCAGGCTAAGTTGAAATAATAGCGCTAGTGCTACCAACAGGAGCCGATGAGGTAAACAAATATGCTTCATGAGAGCCTTATTGCTAAACATATATGTTTGGGTATCTGTTTTATCCACCAGGTCTCGAGGATATATCCTTACATGGATCACAAGCTGGTCTTCATTAAAATTGGAGATGCAGGTATCTTTCTCGAGTACACTTGACCACGCCGTGGATTTATTTTCATAAAGTGGTACTCGGCCTACATGCTTGGCCATTAGTTGCCATGAGCAATATTATTCCAACTGATATGACGCTGAAGAGTCTAACTTTCAAGTAGTGCACTACTCGGGAGAGACTATAAATTTCTCATTCCCGCTGACATGACACGGAGGAGTCTAACTTCTGGGTGGGACGCCACTCGGGAAAGACTATTGAGATGCCCGTGGGGCTAGTGCCTTGTGATGAGCGATTGACAACACGGTGTGCGTGTGACGTGTCTCTTGGCAGGCTGTGGTTGCAGGTGACAGGTGGAGACTAATCATGCGGCAATCTGTGAAGAACGGGGATAGGATGCCATGCTGATGAACCGCGGGGCGGTGAAGGGTGGTTCGACGCTCGCGTTCGAGGGACGGAGATTGTGCGGTGTACGTCTACTGTATCTGGCTACACGGCGGGAGGACGTCGGTGGACGGTTTCTTGGTTGAGCCATAAAACCAAGGACGTACCAGGACGCTCGTGCGGCGGGCGTGGCCGAAGATGGAAATTTCCGGCGATCGCGATATGATTTCGGATGGTCGTGCAGCGACATCGCGAGGATCACATCGTGGAGATGGAGGGATCGCGAACATCGCGGAATTTGACATGGAGGACGTGATTGATTGGATATGATTATCATGCCATTACGTGTCGTTTACGTCGCGTAATGACAGTTTTGCAATTTAGGTGGGCCACCTTTTTGGAGATATAAATATGTGGCACTAGGTTGAGAGAGGTGGGGGTTTTTGGATTTTTGGGGCGAGCTACTGTTCACGTGAACAGTACCCGTGCCTAGGGTTCCAGGGAACACATCTTCTCTCTCGATCTAGCCTAGGTCTTCAAGTCTAGAGAGAGATTTTTATTGATCTCTCCAATCAAGAGAGGGAGGACGATCGGGCGGAGGCTAGATGCAATTTTGTAGAACAATTACTGGAGTTAATCATTCATCTTGGTGAATTGTTCCTTTTTTGTTTGCATCTACTTTTCCTACTGTCTGCCGCCAGGAACCTCACGCGCGCTGTCGCGGAGTCCAGTTTCTGCCATCCGCTGGGTGTAGTTGCCGTTCCCTGCTGCTGCTGGTCGAGCACGCCAGGACGGGAGTTTAGCACCCGCTATTTGCTGGCCACCAGCAAGCTGCTGTCAGGGTCAAGCCATTGGCAACAGATCTTGGCTTCCGGTTAAATCCATATGTTTGCCTATTTACGTGTTTTATTTTTCTGCTGATTGCTTGCAGGTTGTCGCTACGTATGTGTGATCTGGACATGATTATATACGATGACTAGTTGTGTTTTCCGTTGCTCTGAATCAGAGAATTGCTTGCTATTTGTTCAGTGCACGCAAGGTGTCTGAGGAATTCTTTACAGGGCAGTTTTGAGCAGTCTTTATTATTTTTGCTTCTGCCGGCTTGGAGAACTTGTTTAATCGTTCCTAAGATTATTACACCACTAGTTGGGGTAAGTAATCTTGACGATTGATTGAGAGGGGCGTTGGGTTGAAATTTGGGACATAGGCTGAGTTTCTTATTGAAGAAATTTTTATCGGCTCCCATTCACCCCCCCTCTGGTCACCTGTTTCGGTCCTTCAACTATAAACCCCTCTTTCCAGCTGACATGACGCTGAAGAGTCCTATATACGAGTAGTATCCTACTTGGCAAGACTATAAATACCCATTCTGACTGACATAAGTCGAAGAGTCCTACATACGAGTAGTTCCCTGCTCGGTAAGACTATAAATCATATTCCGGTTGACATGATACCGAAGAGTCTCATATACCAGTAGTAATCTACTCAGGAAAGACTTCCAGGTTAAAGATCTTTGACTTTATGTTTAATTGTCTTCACAATTAAGCACAAAGTCGGGGGCTACACCTAATAGGTGCGCCTATTCGGTGCACACTATTCATATATCTACATGAAGCCCTTCATAGCCTCGCTGCCAGCTGACATGAAGCAGGACTCGGGAAGAAGACTCACTCGGGCAAAGAATACTCGGGAGCAATGCACTCGGGAAGACTTCACCGTGGAGGATGAGCACTCGGCATCTGCTGTGACTCAACTATGAAGGTCTCATGGGCTACTGTGGGTGCCATAGACCCCGGGTACCTCATGACAAGCATATGGGCCACTCGGATAGAGAATGAGCCTAGCCTTGTAATTAGGGATATAGCCACACTCGGCAGACTTTGCCTTGTACGATAAGGAAAACATAGTCCTAGTTGGCTGCGTTATATCTCTAAGAGGAGATCCCTTGGCCGTAATCCGGTTGGGACTCCTACCTTGTAACCTTGTCCCCCAGTATATAAGGGGAGGCAGGGCGCCCCATGAGGGCAGGTTGAGTTGGTTCACCAGAATCACTACCATAAATCCACAAAGGAATAACACCACAACTGGACGTAGGGTATTACCTCACATCGAGGGCCTGAACCAGTATAAAATCTCTCTGTGTTCCTTTGCAATCCACCGAGTTTCCATCCGCAGAGTAGCCCCATATATTTATTGCCGGTGTAAAACATCGACAATAACAGATCTTGATGCCGAAGTCATCATAGAAATGTTGAAATATGCCGCCCGTGAAGTGAATACCGTTGTTCGTGATGATGCGGTTAGGAACTCCGAATCGGTATAGTATACTCATGATGAAGTCCTTTGCTCGTGCCGCTGTTATGGTAGCAACAGGTTTTGCCTCAATCCACTTTGTGAATTTATCCACTGCGATGAACAAGTTTGTGAACCCTCCTAGTGTTTTCTTGAAAGGCCTGACCATGTCAAGCCCCCATACTACAAAGGGCCAAGAGATTGGGATTGTTTGGAGTTCTTGGGCTGGTAGATTTATTTGTCTTGCATAGAACTGACAACCCTCGCATGTGCAAACAATGTCTTTAGCATCTGTTACTGCTGTTGGCCAGCAAAATCCCTGCCTGTAAGCCTTTCCGACTAACGTCTTGGATGCGGCATGGTTGCCACATATGCCCGAGTGGATCAATTGCAGAATTTGCTTGCCCTCGTTGGGTGTGACGCAGCGCATGAGGACCCCAGATGCGCTTTTTTGGTACAAGTCTTCTCCGACTAGTAAGAAACATTTGCTTCGACATTTGATTTGTTCGTCTTCGCTGCAATCTTCTTGGAGTTCATCATCCAGGAGGAATTTGATAATTGGAGTCCGCCAATCTTGAGATATGATCAGTACTTTGTCTGTTGCTGGGGTAGGTTCAGCTCCCTGACTGCTCTGGCACTGGTTTCTTCTTGACTGATGGCTCCATTAGTTGTTCGATGAAAATCCAGGTTGGGACCGCTTCTCTCTTGGATCCCATGTTAGCCAGTTCGTCTGCAATATCGTTGTATTGTCGTAGGACATGAGTTATCTCCAGCCCGTCAAACTTGTTTTCCAGCTTTCGGACTTCTTGACAGTATGCCGCCATGGAATCGTCGAGACAAGTCCAGTCTTTCATGACTTGGTTCACCACAAGTTGAGAATCCCTGCACACAACCAATCGGCAGATGCCTAGTGATATAGCGATGCGGAGCCCATGGATGAGTGCCTCATACTCGACGACATTGTGGGAAGCCGGAAAGTGGATTTGGAGAACGTACTTGAGTTTTTTGCCTGTGGGTGACGTCAGTACAACGCCAGCCCTGGCACCGCTAATCCATAGAGAACCGTCGAAGTACATTGTCCAATACTCTAGCTTGTCTGTTGTTGTAGTCATCTGGACTTCCGTCCACTCGGCCACGAAGTCGGCTAGAGCTTGAGATTTGATTGCTGTCCGTGGCTGAAAGGTGATGTCGAATACCATCAACTCAATCGCCCATTTAGCGATTCGGCTAGTGTCGATGTTTTACACCGGTAATATGAATATGGGGCTACTCGTGATGAGGACATCATGTCTTTAGATACACACTTACAACCTCTTCATGATGAACAAGATGTGCAACCGATCCAAGGACCAATTACTCGTGCACGTGCTCGTCAACTTAATCGCCAGGTGAATGCGTTCCTAAGCTTACATGAGAATATTTCTACGAATGGCATGCTATTTAATTCTTGTGATGATTTTATTGTTCTTAGGAACCTGGGAGAAGACCATGGAGAATAGCTCAAGAAACCACATATTGAAGTGAAGACAACAAGTGCAAGTAAACTCCTATTCCCGAGACCGTTTCAGTTTCGGGCTGGGAGACAACGTCAATTTCAAACGGTCATAACTTTTGATCCAGAAGGAGTTACTGGGCCTACAAGTACTTGTTGGAAAGCTTATGAAGTCTACTTTCAGATGGTTTTCGTTTCACATCAAAATTCCTCCTAAGCTGTCCAGAATCGTCAAAACAAGACACGTAACTCTTCCAGTCCGAGTCTGTTTTGGGCCTTGGGCCTTGTAATTGTGTCGTGGGCTAAACCCATGAGGAGTGCGCCCCTCACAGGGCAAACCCTCACCCTAGGACGTCCTAACTCGTATATATTCCGCAGCCGCCGCTGTTTAAGATGGGTTTTGCTTAGATTATTCTGTCCTTGAACAGTTTCGCCGTTTATCGGTTTGTGAGACCCCAACTCGAGAGTATAATCATTCATCTGCAATTGAGTTGCAATATTTCTTATTCTTGCTTGTGTTCTTCGATTCGCATGTAGGGATTAGCCTTTGTGGCGAGGTCAACCGGGCAGCGCACAGTTGATAACGAGAGGAGACGTGGTACTGCGATTGCAGGGTTCGGGTCCTGGTGATCAGAAGCCGGATCATGAGTGTCAAATTTCCACCAAATCGAGAGTTATCTTTGCCTAACGGAAGATCGGGCACACCATTGCCACCAAGTGGTATCAAAGCGATGGTTGCCCGTTAGGTATATCTTTTCCATCCTGTTCAATCTTTGTTTTTCCTATACCTAGAGTCCAGAAAAGCCACAAAAGAAGAAAATTAGTAGTCGTAGGTTTTTCCCCTGTCCTACAACCGTATTTAGCCTTTTGTATAATTCTGTTTTAGAGTCCGTAGTGTTGAGTTGGTGTCCTAGGTCGAGTTCAGTTGCTGGCTTAGATTGTATTTGAGTCCAGTTCTGATCCATCCACCCACCCCTACAAACCCTAGCCACCACCACCATCGTCTCTGTTTTCCCATATACTAGCTATCTTGTGCAAGTGTTGATCTTTGTGTGTTCTGTTTTAGTGTCATATATCACGTCCTACATCAGCATCCACCTCTCCAGTAGCCACCGCCACCATATCATCCCCGTTTTCACCACCTGATTCTGTTTCAGCCTCCACCAAAACACTGATACGAAGGGCCTTCCTTGAAACAGCCATAACTTTCACATACGGAGTCAGAATCAGGCAAATAAATAGTCTACGGACATCTACAAAAAATTTCCCATCTGCTACCCCCCCACTTCGTCGGGTTCGCCGAAATCTGTTTTGCAAAATTCAGGCTAGAAGATTGGGTTTTCGCACTCCGAAGTTCTAGCACGCTTTTTAAAGCACGCTCGTGTTTTTCCACAGCTCACACCTTATACCAGATTGAGCTGCACTTCCTGAGTTGCTGTTCTGTGCTCCTAGTTGAGAAAAAAATATTAGAAAAAGAAAAGAAAAAAAAGGGGTGTGAAAGAAAAAAAGAAAAAAAGGAGAAGGAGCACATTGGACACACCAGGGAGCCATCTGTGTGTTGTTTTGTGTTGTGTTCTTACCTTGTCCTTACTTCCTTGCTGCTGTCCTTTTATACTTGTTGGTCGCCCTTGGTTTATCACATCTGGTTTTAGAACTCGTTTAGGCCAGCAACTAGGACAAGTGCTTGGGACATTTTTTGAGCATTACTATCTGTTATTGAATTGTGCCACTAATATTTTTGGCCTCCAAGCTCCACATATATACTTCTAGTCAGCACGGTTCGACCCTTGCAATCGCTGGATCACGCCCTCAAGGTATCACGAACCAGCCACGGTTGTACCATTCCTTGCTTGCTAGTCTCAGAACCTTGTAAGAGCTCGTAAGGTGCTTCCATTTGCGAGTATCCACTATCCTTGCAGAGTAGTAGTTGATAGGGATAACACTTTTTTGCTGTTTGTTCCTATTTTCTACTAACCATGGCAGTGAGGTTGAATGATTTCGCTGATTGTGCTTCAAAAGAGGAGATCGTTAAGCTGGATCAGAAGATTGAGGAGAATGTAGCTGCCGTCAATGCTATGCGGGAAGACCTCCAGGCTATCGTGGGGAGCATTACCACCCTCACTAACCACGTCGAGCAAGTGGTAGCAAACCGTCAGCCAACACCACCACTTGTTGACGATGACGGAGATAATGAAGAAGTGGAAGCCAACAATAGCGACGCACGTGATACACTTCGTGAAGAGCGCCTACGACAATGGCTGCGATTCAACCGGCGAGGTATGGGAGGTAACCGCCACCAAGGGCGAGGTAACGATGATCCTTTTGCTAAAGTTAAATTTACCTTGCCTTCATTTTCGGGAAAATATGACCCTGAAGCTTATTTGGATTGGGAGATGATAGTAGAGCAAAAATTTAATTCCCATCTAGTTCCTGAAGTCCATAGGGTTAGGCAAGCAACTAGTGAGTTCAAGGATTTTGCCATTATCTGGTGAATGAGCTAGTTAATCTGGCCTAGAACCTGACACATGGGATAGACTAAAGCAAGCAATGCGGGGTAGGTTTTTCCTCCATCTTTCAAACGTGATTTGAGAAATAAGTTGCAACGCTTAGACCAAGAGAAAAATCTGTAGAAGATTACTTCAGAGCTACAAATAGGAATGTTGCGTTGTGAGGTAGAGGAGGACGAGGAGGATAGAGATGGCTTGATTTTATGGGGGGTTGAGACGTCAAATTCAGGACATTATTCATACAAAGAATACAATTCTCTTAACGATTGTTCCATCTAGCTATATTAGCTGAACAGGATTGCAGGGAAGCAACCATGAGAAGGAACAATTGGGGAAGCACGTCTACATCGAGGCCACCCGTTGGGTCCGGAAAAAGTACCTCCACCACTGGCCGGACTGCTACACCCTCCACCACTCGGGCACGATCAGAGACATTGGCGCCAACATCCCGTGCGACCGAGGTGAGTAAATCTGTTCGTTCACAGGCACCCCGTTGCCATCAACTCGGCGATGGAAACTCGGTGGATGCAAAGGAACACAGGGAGATTTATACTGGTTCAGCCCTCGTGTGAGTAATACCCTATGTCCAGTGTGGTGGTATTCCTTTGAGGATTATGTGTTGATCAATGATCTTCTGCCCTCAAGGGGCACCCTGCTCCCTTATATAACCGGGGGACAGGGGTACAAGGTAAGATCCCAGCCGGATACGCCAAGGGATTTCTTTTCTTCAAGATACATCTTACTAACTACCAACTAGGACTATATATTCCTTTTTTGTATAAGGAAAAGTCTATCGGGTGCTACTATATCTCTAATTACAAGTCTCGCCCAATCCTCTATCCGAGTGGCCATATGCTCTATGATGAGTACCGGGGCCCATGGCTCCACAGTAGCCTGAGACTTCCAGTTGAGTCATAGCTGATGCGATGCTCATCCTCGATGGTGAAGAATTGCTCGAGTGCATTGCTCCGAGTACTCTTTTCTGAGTGCTTCTTCTTCCCGAGTCCTGCTTCATGTCAGCTGATACCAGCTATGAAGGGCTTCATGTTGATGTATGAATATGTGCACCGAAGGACGCACCTATTAGGTGTAGCCCCGACTTTGTGCTTTAGATTGTGAAAGCAATTAAACATAAAGTCAAAGATCTTTAACCCTGTAGTCCTTCCCGAGTAGTATACTACCGGTAATGAGATCTTCGTTCATGTCAGCGGAAATATCATTTATGTCTTGCCGAGTAGCATGCCATCGTATATAGGACTCTTCAGCTTCATGTCAGCTGGAGGGGTGTTATATAGTCTTTCCGAGTGTAGCGTCCCAATTGGAAGTTGACTCCTCAGTTCTGTCAGCTGGAAAGAATATTTTATAGTCTCTCCCGAGTAGTGCAACTACTCGAAGTTAGACTTTCAAGCGTCATGTCGGCTGGAAAATAATGTTGCTCATGGCAACTGTTGGCCAGCATGTAGGCTGAAGTACCACTTATAAAAAAAATCCATTGCGTGATCAGTGTACTTGAGAGATACTGCATCCCGTTGGTGAAGACCAGCTTATGATCCGTAAGATTATCCTCAATACCTGGTGGATAAGACAGATACCCAAACATATATGTTTAGCAATTAGGCCTTCATGAAGCATATCTGTTTACCTCATCGGTTTCTGTTGGTAGCACCTGTACTGTGATTTTAATGTAGCCAGCGAACAGCCCATATTGAGCGTGCTACTGTAGAAACTCATATCTTGGTGGCCCAGTACCGACTGTGTAAGCCCAAGCCCATGAGTCGGCACAGGCTCTATCAAGGCTGGGGAGAGAGAAAAGATTCCTCATCTTCCTCAAGTGACCAATCATTTCGTCTTCCCAGCTCCGCGCCGAAATTTCGCCTCCTTCTCCGCTAGGGTTCATCATTGCTTGCTCCTCCCCATTGAAGCTCGAGCGATTCCACTTCCCTTTGTCCATTCCAAGCCCTCGACCATATTTCCCCCAAATCTTCTTGTCCCCCAACCATGCCGAGGGCTCTAGATTTCGTTGGGGCATCGGATGAGGCGTGGCTGACCTCGGATTGCAGCTGGTCGAAGCTGGAAAATCTAGAGAAGTCGCTACGGCTGCAAAGCCATGACATTATCCGCTGGCACCCGGCCGAAGGTGAATCGGTTCCAAATCCCCAAGCTGGCGAGATTGTCGTTTTTGTCTCTTTTTTCGACCGGGGTTTATTTCTTCCCTCTTCTGAATTCTTCCACCGTCTTCTTAGCTTGTACAGATTAGAGTTGGTGAATCTAAATCCCAACTCAATCTTGCAAATCGCTATATTCGTGACTCTTTGTGAGTGCTTCTTGGGTGTGGAACCCTACTTCAATTTCTTTAGACATTTATTCCACATCAAGCCCCAGCCCTCCAAGAATAGGGTCCAGGTGATTGGGGGGGCTGGCCTTTAGTTGAGTGAAATGAAGAAAATATATCTCAATCTTCCTTTGAAATCCTCCTTGAAAGGTTGGCATAAGGAGTGGTTCTACTATTCTGATCTGGAACCCTCCCTACCTCCATTCACCAGCTTGTCTCCAGCGCTCTCGCCCAATTGGTCATCAGATCCAACTTTCGAAGAGATGGGCCAAGTGCATCAGTTGCTGGCAAGATTGGAGAAACTGAAGAGAGCCAGTCTGACCGGCCCCTGGGTGGCCAGACGTTTCCTGACCCGGTGCGTCCAGCCATTGAAGTTAAGGAGCAAATTCTACTGGGATTACCAAGGGAAAAATGACCCCGACCGAGAAAGTAGAGAACTGGCTGACCAGCAAATTGACTGAAACATTGTTCAGTTATTTCTCTAGTGGGGTGGTCGAAACCGAGGATGCAGAGCGCTCCATTGTGGCTTATAGCCGAAACCGACCTCGTCCCGAGGTAACCCTTGCTTTTCTTCTGTGATGAATGCCTGTAGACATGTATCCATAATTGCCCAGTATCATGCGATGTATATTGTTGAATTGTTTGTAGTGGTGCAAGGAGTTCGATGATGACTCCCATCCGCTGTCGGCCACGAAGTCGAAGAAGAGGCCGAGAAGTCATTCTGCCGCCCAGCCAGAGTCCAAGAGAACAGGGAAGAAACCCATTGTAGATTAGGGCAAGAAGGAGGTCATGAGGCCGAGTGCCGCAGCCGGGAGTCTGAAAATAAAAGACCCTGCCAGTACTGTACCGAGGCCATTGAGTCCCAGACCGAGACCGATGCGGTCAAGCCCAGCATCATCAAGCCCAACACAAGCGCCGCCGAGTACAAGGCCGACTCCAACGCCGCCAAGTACCCAAGCGCCCCAGCTGGCCACACCGCGAACGGGGCTAACCAGGACAGGAATGTCGCCGCTAATCGCCGTGCCTTCTGGCCCGACAGCCAGCAGCCCTCTAGTGCCGCCCTCTGGATCTCTTGGACAAAAGCTCAAGTTCTCCAAGAGGTAGGTCATTCTGGGTCTTCTAAAAATCATGTTCAGCATTGTAGCGTCTTGATGTTTGACTCATTACGCAGGAAGTGGGCCGACTTTGATCTTAAGGAGACCACGCCAACTACCCCTGCTGTCGAGCCTGCCCCAGCCGATCCAGTGCCAGCGAGCACACCTGCTGAGCTGGCGGTGGCCCCAGTTGCAGAAACTGAGACCATCCCGACTGCAGGGCCGCCGACCTCGGCCGACCAAGGGACGGTTGTTGAAGCCACTGTTCCAGCCCTTGAGCTAGCGCCCGTTGTCGAACCCATCGCTGCGGCTCCTGAGCAAGCCCCCGAAGCCCCAGAGGCAGCAGAGTTGGGGGCCAGGACCCCGTTGCCATCCTAGTCACCATCATCGTCGTCATCGTCATTGTCGTCGCCACCTTTAGAAAGGCCGAATCTCCCCAGACTCGAGGCCCCTCCCCGCAAGTTCCCGAGGATGTTTTGCTGGATGGCCACCGACAGAACTACGAAGAGTTATAAGCATGACGAAGCCGCGGCAGAGAAAAAACGCGAAGACCTGCTTCGCGCCACAATTGTTGCGTCCCAGGGGATTTAGGTATGATTTTCGCCGAATTGGGATCTTGGTAACCTTCCTTGCACGATTGTTCTGACGATTGACTTGTTTCTTCTCGAGTAGAAACTTGTGGATCGCTCGGGGAAGATGAATGAGGTCCTAACCCGGGTTGCCCCCCAGCTCCAAAAATTGGAACAGCTCCGGGCCTTGAAGGCCGTATTGGGAGCGCCACCAGGGAGGGAGACTTGTTGAAGGATGCCATCACCCAGCTCAGGGACGAGAATTGGGACCAAGCCAAGAGGATGAGAGGTAAACCTCCTGAATACATCTTCCTGACTGAGCCCTTAATATATTTCTCCAGCTGCGTTGTTTCCCGACTACCCAGTTGTGTCTTGACTGCAACATTGAGTTCCTGACTATTCTGTTGTGCAGCCCTCAAAGCCGAATTGAAGACCCAGACAGAGGGAGAAAACTAGCTGAAGGAGGCCGAGAGAGCCAAAGCCGTGCTTGGAAAGGACAAGGCCGACCTGACGAGGGCCAATACCGAGCTTGAGCAAGAGAAGGCTGAGTTGAAAAAGGCCAACACCAAGCTCGAGAAAGAAAAAGTTGAACTGGAGAAGGCCATAACCAAGTGGGAGCCAATCCATTAATTACTCCATCTGCAACTTTGCTTAACAAGTTTACTTGTCGGTGAACCCGAGTAGCTGCTAGAGCCAATTCCTAGATCCAGTTTCAAGCTTTCGCAGAGGAGATCAGGGTAGTCAAGGAGTCATGGGAAACCCTTGCCAAGTCCGTGAAAGGGCTCCTTGACCTGATGGACCCTCGCCCTGTGGGAACCAGCTTCAACACAATCTTCCAAGTGGAGGAGCGCCTTAAAGATGCACCGAGTGCCCTGAAGAGGTACTCGGATGAGCATGTTATCGCTGGCGTGGCCCAGACCCTAGCAATGACCAAGTCCATCTACCCAAGGGTAGATGTTGAAGCCATCGGGGAGGGGTTTGCCGAGGAGGCGCTGGAGCTTATAGCCAAGGCGAGGCCGACTGCAGAGATTATCACCTGAGACCTGGGTCTGTGAAAACAGTACATCATGCAATCGGTGTATTGTGGATTTTTGTAAAGACATGTGTAAATATATGTGCAATGCCGCCAAGCTTTAGACTATTACTCAGTTGTCATTAGCTTTACTCGACCATATGGCCTACACCGAGTTAATTTATAGGAACTTAATAAAAAGTTCACTGTAGAAAGCTATACTCGGGCAGACATGGGAAAGTCGTAGTAAAACTTCATAACTTAAGTAACACAGGCTCGTATATTATTGACAAAGCACATATAATACATGCAGCCCCCGACTTACTACTCGGTTGAAACAAGCGGCGTAGTAAGTCAGAGAAAACTGTAACATGGGAAAGTATAAAACTCAGTATAGAAAGATGTACTGTTCTATTTTCCATGAGTTGCTAATGAGGGCACCGTCTTCGTCTTCATCATAGGCGACTGGCCGAGTAACGTCAGCTATAATGAACGGCCCTTCCCATATTGGGGATAGTTTATGCCTATCTTTGGTGGTTTGTATCTTTCTCAAGACGAGATCTCTGACCAAAAAGGCACGGCCACGGACATTGCAATTGTGGTAGCGACACAGGCCTTGAAGATACCTTGCCGACTGGATTATTGCGATGTCCCTTGCTTCTTCCAACTGATCTAGTTCGACCAATCGTGTGTTTGATTCTTCTGAGTAAGCCTAACTCGCGGAGAGCTGAACTCTAACTCGGTTGTAGCATAGCCTCAGTACCGTAGACCAAAAAGAAAGGGGATTGCCCTGTTGCCCGACTAACCATGGTTCTGAAGACAGAAATAGATGAGCTCTTGAACCCACCGGCCGCATATGTTTAGTCGCGAATATCTAGCTTGACACCTTGTAGACCATACCGTGGCGCGTTCAACCTGCCCATTGCTCCACGGGATGTGCCACAGTGCATAGCAGATTTTGATGCCGAAGTCGTCACAGAAATCTTAAACACGCCGCCTGTTGATAGTACCGTTGTCGTATGATCGGTTAGGACACCGAATCGGTATAATATACTCATGATGAAGTCCATTGCACGTGCCGTTGTTATGGTCAAACAGGTTTAGCCTCAATCCATTGGTGAATTTATCCACTGCGACGAACAAGTGTGTGAACCCTCCTGGCACTTTTTGAAAGCCCGACATGCATGCCCCCATACTGCAAAGGGCCAAGAGATTGGATTGTTTGGATTCTAGGTTGGGAGATTGGTTGTCTTACGTAGAACTGCACTCTCGCATGTGCGAACAAGTCTTTGCATTTGTTACTGCTATTGGGCCAGAAAAATCCCTGCCGGTAAGCTTTTCAACTAACGTCCTGGATGTGGCATGGTTGCCACATACGCCCGAGTGATCGACTGCAGAATCTGCTTGCCTCCTCGTGGTGATGCAGCGCATGAGGCACTGGATGCACTCTTCGGTACAGGTCTTCTCCGACGACTGGAAACTCTTGCTTCAATGTTTGATTTTCGCTTGGCTGCGGTCTTCTGGGAGTTCATCATCCAGGAGGTCTTTGAGAACAAGAGTCCGCCAATCTTGACATATGTGCAGCACCTCATCTTTACCAGGTAAGTTCGCCTCCCGCTGCTCTGGCATTGGTTTCTTCTTGACTGATGGCTCCATAAGTTGCTTGACAAAGATCCCTGTCGGGACTGCTTCTCATTTGGATCCCATCTTTGCCAATTCATCTGCAGCATCATTGTATTGTCGTAGGACATGTGTTATCTCCAACCTGTCAAACTTGCATTCCAAATTACGGACCTCCTGACAGTATGCCGCCATGGTGTCATCGAGACATGTCCAGTCTTTCATAACTTGGTTTACCATGAGTTGAGAGTCTCCACGCACAACCAACCGACGAATGCCAAGTGATATAGCATGTGAGCCCTGTGATTGCCTCGTACTCGGCGACGATGTGGAACCGGGAAGTGGATTGTAGAACGTACTTAGTTTTTCGCTATGGGGACGTTAGTACGATGACACCCTGCGCCGCATCCGTAGAGAACCATCGAAGTACATTGTCCAATACTCTAGCTGCTGTTGATTAGGCATTTGAACTTATGTCCACTCGCCACGAAGTCAGCTAGAGCTTGTGATTTGATTGCTGTCCATGGCTGAAAGGTGATGTCAAACGCCATCATCTCGAGCGCCCATTTAGTTCAGCTGTGCCTCGCGTTATGCAGACGTCCCGATGGAAACGATGTATCGCCGTGACTTGATGTGCTGAAATAGTGCACTAGCTCCAGACATGATTAGTAGCCATAGAGTAGCTTTTGGACCTGCGATATCTTGTTTTTGAGTCGGCAAGGACCTCGCTGGCAAAGTAGATTGCCGTTAACTTTTTGATGTGACCCTGTCGATCGCTCAACCACCAACACCGTGCTCACACCTTAGTAGTTGTCGCCAGATATTAGAGCAGTTCTTGGGCATGGTGACGCCAACACAGGGGGTGATGTGAGAAATTGCTTGAAGTCTTCGAAGGCTTGCTGAGCTTCGGGAGTCCACTGGAAATTGCCTACTTTCTTCAGTAGCTTAAAAAAGGGCATGCCCCATTTGCCTAGTCGGGATATGAACTGGCTGAGTGCTGCCATGCAGCCTGTCAGCTTCTGGACGTCCTTCTGCTAGTTGGGGTGCCATCTTCATGATGCGTTGATTTCTCTGGATTTGCCTCGATGCCGTGATGCGATACAATGAAACCGAGTAGCTTTCCGGATGGCAAACTGAAGACGCACTTTTCCGGATTCAACTTCATCTTGAATCTTCAAAGATTTTGAAGTTCCTCCATGTCGCGATAGTCTTCTTTGGACTTTTTTAATCACCACTCATCGACGTTTGTTTATATTTCCACATTGCGCCCGATCTGAGTGTGCAGACACTGCTCAATTGTGTGTTGATACGTTGCTCCAGCGTTTTTCAGACTGAACGGCATAGTGATGTAGCAGTACGCTCCAAACGGCGTGATGAAAGACGTCTTAAGCAGTCCTCCTCCTTCAGACTGATTGGTGGTATCTCGAGTGTGTGAAAACCAGATCGGGTGATCCAGCGGTGTCAAACTGATGGGCGTTTTGCCAAGCAAATACTAGGGGTGTCGTGTAAGACCAAGTTAATGTCGCTATGCTATTAGCTTCGGCCCTCTGGATTGCATATGCAGTCGCCCTCCGAAATATGGTTGAGCTCAGCCTTGGATCTTGAGAATCGCCTGGCTGCGCCCGCATCTGCTTGTCTTTGCCTTGTCGACCAGATTATGAAGCCTGCTCGGAAGCAACACTCTTGAGCAGAAGCAAATCCTTCTATTGTTTGCCTTGGGATGAAAGTGCAAGGCCCTTCATCACTTTCTGACCGTTGTTCTTTGGGTCCACAACCGAGTAGTCCACATTGGCCACCACTGCGTCTTCCTGCTGCGCCACCGGATTGTTTTGTGAGCTCGTTTTGGCTATTGCCTTTTGGTCCTCTCCCAGACTCTTTTAACAACTCCCTCTAGAATCGCACAGCCCAAACCCATCCGACGGGCAGATAAATGTTTTGACTGGAGTGATGGTTGTGTATGAACCTATAAGGGTGTGAGGTACGTTATCCCTTACAGTTAGGTCTCTTGTGGCTTAAGTGAGAAGCTAATGAGATTGTGTTTTGGGCGGTGCCCTAGTCAATAAGACTCACTCATAGGCAATATCTGAGCTAACTTTACAACCACATGCCCTAATGGGAAGACCTGCCCAGTAGGATCCGAGTCTTGACACTGCGGCCCAGTGTGGTTAGATAATAGGTTTTATGGTTAGCCATGGGTACTTTCTTGTCTGTGTGAGGGAAAGGTGGCTCATGGGGGAAGGTAGTGTTGAGGCAGAGTTTCTAAAAAGCCTTGTTACAGATTCCTTGGACGCACATAATGAGAAGTGTGATATTTGCACATGGCCGTTAAGAGGATGATGTATCTTGTGGGTAAATCTGTACAACCTCTGTAGAGTGTTTAACTAATCTATTCGAATAGCCGCGTCCACGTTCATGGACATGCTCGGTGAATTCAAATGAGGGGTAGTTTGTGAAAACAAGGGATCGTAATGATGCTGT
The DNA here is from genome assembly GCA_003991445.1 of Oryza meyeriana var. granulata. Lineage (NCBI taxonomy): Eukaryota > Viridiplantae > Streptophyta > Magnoliopsida > Poales > Poaceae > Oryza > Oryza meyeriana. Next base: position 36,011 of record RYFJ01003191.1, read on the forward strand.
GTGCAGAAAAATGAATTTAGCTATGTGGTCATGTGTGGATGGTTGGATGGTAACACCCGTTATTTAAAATGTTGTTTTTGATCTCTGTTTATAAATTGTTTATAACTGCAACTGCTGTGTTATGGAAAATAGCCTTAGCCTTTCTTTGTCAGCTATGCATATGCATATTTCCGTGTACTTACTGAGTATTCCATGTACTCACCTTGTAATTCCCCCCAATTCCAGAAGAAAGGTTTCCGCTGTTCCCGGAGGAGTTTGCTGCTGAAGACGAGGAATAGGCTGTGTGCCCCACTTGACTGCCTGTGGCATGTTAAATGGAGCTTTCACGTATTTATTTTATTTCCGCTGCTATCTTGTTTTCTTTAGGCCCTTCGTGGAATAATAAATGTAAACTTTAGCCATAAGGCTTGGTCACAGTCAATTTATTAATAAATAGTTTGGTTTCCTTGAGATGTTAGCTATGATGTTATTCTTGTGACTGTGTGTGCTAGCGTGATCCTAGGCTAGTATGTGTACACAAAGGGTCCTGTTGTCGATGCTTTGCACCGGCAATAATATTATGGGGCTACTCGGCGACTTGGAATTCGGTGGATTGCAGAGGAACACAAGAGAATTATACTAGTTCAGGCCCTCGATGTGAGGTAATACCCTACGTCCAGTTGAGGTGTTATTCCTCTGAGGTGGTCTTGTGATCAATGATCTTGCGTGCCCTCATGGGGCGCCCTGCCTCCCTTTATATACTAGGGACAGGGTACATGGTAAGGATCCCAGTCGGATACGACCAAGGGATTTCCTTCTTAGAGTAGAATCCTATCCGACTAAGGCTATGTTTCCTTATATATACAAGGCACAGCCTGCGGTGCTATCTTATCTCTAATTACATGGTCTGGCCCATCCTCTATCCGAGTGCCCATGTACTGGTAATGAGGTACCCGGGCCCATGGCCTCCACAGTAGCCCCTGAGACCTTCATAGTTGAGTCACAGCTGAATGCGAGTGCTCCTCCACGGTGAAGGTTGCCCGAGTGCGATGCGCCCGATACTCTTTGCCGAGTAAGTCTTTTCCCGAGTCCTGCTCTATATCAGCTGGCAGCGAGGCTATGAAGGGCTTCATGTAGATATATAAATAGTGTGCGCCGAATAGGCGCACCTATTAGGTGTAGCCCCCAACTTTGTGCTTAATTGTGAAGACAATTAAACATAAAGTCAAAGATCTTTAACCTGGAAGTCTTTCCCGAGTAGATTACTTCGGGTATTTGCGACTCTTCGGTATCATGTCAACCGGAATAAACTTTATAGTCTTGCCGAGTAGAAGACTACTCGTATATAGGACTCTTCGACTTCATGTCAGTCGGAATATGAGTTTATAGTCTTTTCCGAGTGGCGTCCCACTCAAAAGCTAGACTCTTCCGCATCATGTCAGCGGGAACGGAAATTTATAGTCTCTCCCGAGTAGTGCACTACTCGAAAGTTAGACTCTTCAGCGTCATGTCGGCTGGAATAATGTTGCTCATGGCAACTGGTAGCCACGCATGTAGGCCGAGTACCACTTTATGAAAATAAATCCATGGCGTGGTCAGGTGTACTCGAGAAAGATACCTGCGTCTCCAATTTTAATGAAGACCAGCTTGCGATCCTTATAAGGATATATCCTTGAGACCTGGGGGATAAAACAGATACCCCAAACATATATGTTTAGCAGTAAGACTATCATGAAGCATATCTGTTTACCTCATCGGCTCCTGTTAGCAGCACCAGCACTATAATTTCAACTCAGCCTGCAGGTGGCCCACATGGAGCATGCTACTGTAGGAACTCATATCTTGTCGGCCCAGTACTGACTGTATAGGCCTAGGCCCATCTAGTCGGCACGGGTTATAAAAAGACAGGGAGAGAGAAAATGATTCCGTCGTCTTCCCCAAATCGGCCAATCTCTTCGTCTTCCACCTTCCCGCCTAACTTTTTGCCTCCCGCCCGGCTAGGGTTAGCAGCAGCTGTTCCCCACCCGGACTCGGGCGATTTCAATCCTCCTCGTTTATTCCAAGCACCCGATTTGCTTTCCCCCAAATCTCACCACCTCCAGTCATGCCGAAGGCGACGAATCCTACGGGTGTGCTAGGGAGTTCTTGGCCGATCTCAGATTGTGGCTTGGTGAAGCTGAGACGGATGGAGAACGAGCTGAAGCTGCCCAGCCAGGAAGTGATCCGGTGGCGGTCGGCAAGGGATGAGTCGATCCCCAACCCCCGGCCTGGTGAAACGGTAGTTTTCGCCTCTTTCTTTGATCGGGGCTTGTGTCTTCCGTCTTCTGATTTCTTCCGCCGCATCCTTGATTTCTATGGGCTGGAGTTGGTGCATTTAAATCCCAACTCAATCCTTCAGATCTCCATATTTGTTACTCTTTGCGAGTGCTTTCTGGGTGTTGAACCCCATTTCATCCTCTTCCGACACCTGTTCCATATCAAGCCCCAACCTTCCAAGAGCAATATCAATGTGATTGGAGGGGCTGGTCTTCAACTGAGGAGCGATGGGAAGAAAACGTATATCGATTTGCCCTTGAAATCTTCTCTGAAGGGCTGGCACAAGGAGTGGTTTTATTGCGCTGATCTGGCTCCTTCCTTGCGCCCGTTTACTGGTATGCCACCAGCGGTATTGCCAAGCTGGTCCGTGGAACCGACCTTTGAAGAACTGGGCCAAGCACATATATTGTTGACGAAGATAGATGACCTCAAGAGGGCCGGCTTGACGGGGCCTTGGGTGGCTCGTCGGTTTTTGACGAGGCGCGTTCAGCCGCTGAAGCTGAGAAGCGCATTTGGCTGGGCCTTCAAAGGCAAACACGATCCCGACCGAGGGAGCAGCGAGACGGCGGACAAGGGGGCAGTGACCGATACCTTGTTCGGCTACTTCTCTGAAGGGGTGGTTGCCACCGAAGATGATAACCGTCGAGTTGCTGCCTATAGCTTCATCCGGCCGCGGACCAAGGTAACCTTCTACTTCCTTCTGTGGTGAACGCCTGTGGAACGGTGATTGTTCAGCCTTGCGTGATGGTATCTCGTCGACTTGCTTGTAGTGGCATGAGGAATTTGATGAAGACTCCCGTCCATTGTCGGCTGTCGCGTCGAAGAAGAGGCCGAGGAGTCCCTCTGCTGCCCAACCCGACTCTAAGAGAGCAGGGAAGAAACCGATTTTATATCGGGGCGAGGGGGCCATGACGGCACGCGTCGTGAGCGGCAGCTTGAAAATAAAGGACGCCGCTGCTACAACGCCCACGCGGTCGAGTCCCAGGCTGAGACCTGCAGGTTCGGGCCCAACGTTGTCGTGCTCGACAGCGGCGCCACCAAGGGGCCGGCTAGAGAAGAGGCCGCTTGGGGCGAAGGAACCTGAGCCAACCATACCAGAGTTGGGGACGACTCGGGCTAATACGCCTCTGCCGTCGATGACGCCGACTGGGCCGACTGCCGACGCTAGCGCTCCGCCGGGGGGCAGGCCGCCTGGCAAGAAGCTGAGGTTCTCCAAGAGGTGCGCTACTCCGGGTCCTCTGTAGTCTTTGTGTGTTGAAGTAATGTCCTGATGTCTTGCTTCGTCGTGCAGGAAGCGGGCCGATATCGATCTCAAGGAGATTGACCCGTCTGCTCCACTTGATGAGCCTGCCCCAGCCGAGCCAGCGGCGGTGAACACACCTGTTGAGCCGGCAGCCAGCCCGGTTGCTGAGACCGAGGTGGCTCCGACTACAGGGCCGCTGCCGCCACCCGACCGAGAGGTGGCTACTGAAACTGAGGCCCCAGCCCCCGAGGCGCCGTACGTTGCGGAAGCCACGGACGGAGCCCCTAAGCCGGTCCCCGAAGTCGTAGGGGAAGGCGGTGCTGAGGCCAGGACCCCGTCGCTGTCGTGGTTATCGTCATCGCCATCGCCGCCGCCGCCGCCACCGCCGGGGATCCCACATCTGCCTCGGATCGAAGCTCCCCCACGTGTGATGCCCCGGACCTTTACGTGGACAACTCGCGACGGTACTGTGAAAAGCTTCAGGCTCGATGAAGTCGTTGCAAGGAGAGAGCGCGAAAGCCTGCTTCGCGCCGCCATCAGCGGGTCCCAAGGGGTCGCGGTATGATTCTTGTAGTAAAGCTCCAGCAATCTTCTAGTTTTGATGTTTGGCTCTGTCGTCGGTTTGTTCCTTGTCCCGAGCAGAAGCTCCTCGACCGCAACGAGGCGATGACGGAGATCTTGGTCGAGATGGCTCCCCACCTCGTGGAATTGCAGCAACTCCGGGCATTGAAGGCCGAGATGGAGGCGCGTCACGCGGGGAGGGAGGCCTGGCTGAAGAGTGGCGTCGATCAGCCCAGGGCGGAGACATGGGCCCTAGCCGGGAAGATCAGAGGTAAAATCCTTGAGTATATCTTCCCGACTGAACCGTTGATGTATTCATCCAGCCGCGTTGTTCCTGACTGCCCGGTTATGTCTTGACTGCACGGTTGAGCTCTTGGCTAATCTGCGGTGCAGACCTCGAAGCGGAGTTAAAGACCCGAGCAGAGAGGGAATCGCAGCTGAAGGAGGCTGAAGAAGCCAAGGCCGAGCTTGAGAAGGTCAAGGTTGACCTGACGAAGGCCAACACCGAGCTTGACCGGGAGAAGTCCGAGTTGGAGAAGGCCGTCGTCAAGCTCGGTAAGGAGAAGGCTGAACTGGAGAAGACCGTGGCCGGGTGGGAGGCCGACTACGAAAGTAAGTCCTCAACCCGACTGTGATCTCAGCCAATCCATTAGTTATCCTGTGTGTAGCCGAATTTGACAGGCTTACTTGCCGGCCGATCTGGGCAGACATGAGAGCTAACGTCCGGGCCCAGTATCGATTCTACACGGAGGAGATAAGGTTGATCAGGGAGTCACGGGAGGCCCTTGTCGGGTCCGTGAAAGGGCTCCTTGACCTTGTAGATCCCCGCCCAGTGGGAACCAGCTGCAGCAGAATCCCTCAGATAATGGAGCGTCTCGAGGACGCACCGAGTGCCTTGAAAAGGTACTCGGATGAGCGGGTTGTCGCTAGCGTGGCCCAGACCCTAGCGATGACCAAGTCCATCTACCCGAGGGCGGACATTGAGGCCATCGGGGAGGTATTTTCCGAAGAGACGACGCCCGAGGAAGCGCTGGAGCTGATCGCCCAGGCGAAGCCGACTGCTGAAGTAATTACCCGAGACCTGGGTCTGTAGAGGCAATACATTATGTAGTCGATATGTATAAGCTTCTATACATGGTCATGTGTAAATATGTGTGTCGTGCCGCCAAGCTTATCACTCGGTTGTCATTAGCTTTACCCGACCGTGTAGCATGCACCGAGTTAGTCCGATAGAACTTGATAAAAACGTTCAGAGTAAGATGCTATACTCGGGCAAACGCGTCAGTTGTGGCAAGGCTTCATAGCCGGGGTGAAATAAGCTCGTATGTTATTGACAGAACACATATATACATGCAGCCCCCGACTCACTACTCGGTTGAAACAAGCGGCATAGTGAGTCAGAAAAAGCTGTACACATGGAAAATGTAAAACTCAGGTATAGAAAGGACGTAGCTGTTCTATGTTCCATGAGTTGGTGATGAGGACGCCGTCTTTGGTCTTTAGTCGGTAGGCGCCTGGCCGCGTGACCTCGGCTATAATGAACGGCCCTTCCCAGATGGGGGATAATTTGTGCCTGTCCTTGGTGGTTTGTATCTTCCTTAGAACGAGATCCCCGACCAAAAAGGCGCGGCCTTGGACATTGCGATTGTGGTAGCGACGCAGGCCTTGAAGATACCTTGCCGACTGGATTGTTGCGGCGTCTCTTGCTTCTTCCAGCTGATCTAATTCGATCAGTCGGGTGTTGTTGGAGTCGTCTTCGGAGTAAGCCCGGACTCGCGGAGAGCCGAACTGTATCTCTGTCGGTAGCATAGCCTCGGTACCGTAGACCAGGAAGAAAGGGGATTGCCCTGTTGCCCGACTAACCGTGGTTCTGAGAGACCAGAGAACGGATGGGAGTTCTTGTACCCACCGACCCGCATATGGTTGTAGTCGGTCGAATATCCTGGCCTTGATGCCTTGTAAGACCATACCGTTGGCTCGCTCAACCTGCCCGTTGCTCCGCGGGTGTGCCACAGATGCATAGCAGATCTTGATGCCGAAATCGTCGCAGAAATCTTGGAATAGGCCCGCCGCGAACTGAGTACCATTGTCGGTGATGATGCGGTTTGGGACTCCGAACCGGTATAATATACTCATGATGAAGTCATGTGCTCGTGCCACTGTAATTGTTGCAACGGGTTTAGCCTCAATCCACTTGGTGAATTTGTCCACTGCGACGAATAGATGCGTGAACCCTCCTGGCGCTTTCTTGAATGGCCCGACCATGTCGAGCCCCCATACTGCGAATGGCCAGGAGATAGGGATAGTTTGGAGTTCCTGGGCTGGGAGATTTGTTTGCCTTGCGAAGAACTGGCAACCTTCGCACTTGCGAATGATGTCTTTGGCGTCTGTGACTGCTGTGGGCCAGAAGAATCCCTGCCGGTAGGTCTTTCCGACTAACGTCCTGGATGCAGCATGGTTGCCACATATGCCCGAGTGGATTGAATGCAGGATCTGCTTGCCTTCCTCGGTGGTGACGCAGCGCATGAGGACGCCGGATGCGCTCCTTCAGTACAGGTCTTCTCCGACTAGCAGGAAGCTTTTGCTCCGACGCTTGACCTGCTTGGCTTGACTGCGATCTTCTGGGAGTTCATCATCCAGGAGGAATTTGACAACAGGACTCCTCCAGTCTTGACATATGTGCAGCGCTTCGTCGGTAGCCGGGGTAGGTTCGCCTCCTGACTCCCCTTGTGCCGGTTTCTTCTTGACTGACGGCTCCATAAGTTGCTCGACGAAGATTCCAGTCGGAACTGCTTCTCGCTTGGATCCCATGTTTGCCAGCTCATCCGCCGCGTCGTTGTATTGGCGGAGGACGTGTGTGATTTCCAGCCCATCGAACTTATTTTCCAGCTTGCGGACCTCCTGACAGTATGCCGCCATTGTATCGTCGAGACAGGTCCAGTCTTTCATGACCTGGTTTACCACGAGTTGGGAGTCTCTGCGCACAACCAATCGACGTATGCCGAGTGATATGGCGATGCGGAGTCCGTGAACAAGTGCCTCGTACTCGGCGACGTTGTGGGAAGCCGAGAAGTGGATTTGTAGAACGTACTTCAATTTTTCGCCAGTGGGGGATGTCAATATGACTCCAGCCCCGGCGCCGCCGATCCGCAGGGAACCGTCGAAGTACATTGTCCAGTACTCTAGCTTTGCTGTTGGTATTGGGAGTTGAACTTCTGTCCACTCGGCCACGAAGTCGGCTAGAGCTTGAGATTTGATAGCTGTCCGTGGCTGGAAGGTGATGTTGAACGCCATCAGCTCGAGTGCCCATTTAGCGATCCGGCCAGTGGCCTCGCGATTATGAAGGACATCCCCAAGTGGAAACGCTGTGACCACCGTGACTTGATGTGCTTGAAAGTAGTGCACCAGCTTTCGGTCTGTGATGAGTAAGCCGTATAGCAGCTTCTGGACCTGCGGGTATCTCGTTTTGGAGTCGGCAAGGACCTCGCTGACAAAATAGATTGGCCGTTGTATTTTCTGAATATGACCCTATTCGGATCGCTCCACTACCAGCACCGTGCTGACTACGTGATTGGTTGCCGCCAGGTATAGCATTAGTGGTTCTTGGGGTAAGGGTGATGCCAACATGGGAGGTGACGTGAGGAACTGTTTGAAGTCTTCGAAGGCTTGTTGGGCTTCCGGAGTCCATTTGAAGGTGTCCGCCTTTTTGAGGAGCTTAAAGAAAGGCATGCCCCGTTTGCCCAGTCGGGAGATAAACCGGCTGAGTGCCGCCATGCAGCCTGTCAACTTCTGGACATCTTTGAGGTTGGTCGGGGGCGCCATGTTCCTGATGGCGTTGACTTTCTCCGGGTTAGCCTCGATGCCGCGATGCGAGACGATGAAGCCGAGTAACTTTCCAGACGGCACTCCGAAGGTGCACTTTTCCGGGTTCAACTTCATCTTGAATCTTCGGAGGTTTTGGAAGGTTTCTTCCAAGTCGGCAATGAGATCTTCTCTGGACTTGGTCTTGATCACCACGTCGTCGACGTAGGCTTCCACGTTGCGCCCAATCTGGGTGTGCAAACAGCGCTGAATAGCCCGTTGGTAAGTTGCGCCCGCGTTTTTCAGACCGAACGGCATTGTGATATAGCAATACGCTCCAAACGGCGTGATGAAAGATGTTTTTAAACAGTCTTGTTCCCTCAGGCTAATTTGATGATATCCCGAGTAGCAGTCGAGAAAGCTGAGTAGGTCGCACCCCGCCGTGGAGTTAACCACCTGATCTATCCTGGGAAGACCAAATGGGTCCTTGGGGCACGCTTTGTTGAGGTCGGTGTAGTCGACGCACATGTGCCATTTACCGTTTTTCTTCCGGACCAGAACTGGGTTTGCCAGCCAATCCGGGTGGTAGACTTCCTTAATGAACCCGGCTATGAGGAGCTTGGTGATTTCCTCCCGGATAGCATCCTTGCGGTCTTGAGCGAAGCGCCGCAGCCGTTGCTTGACTGGCTTGGCGTCTGGCTTTACGTGTAGGGCGTGCTCGATCACCTCCCTTGGTACACCCGGCATGTCGGACGGTTTCCACGCGAAGATATCTTTATTGGCCTGGAGGAAGGTGACGAGCGCGTCTTCCTATTTGGGGTCGAGTCCGGTCCCGACTAAGGCAGTCTTGGAGGGGTCGGAAGGGTCCAGGGGGATCTTCTTCGTGTCAGAGTCCGCTGAAATTCCTGACTTCGCTGCTTTTTTCACCGGAACTGGATCTTGATCGACTTTGGGTGTAGCGGCTTGCCGGATGCTGTCGCGCCCGACTGCCGCTTCTTGTGTTTGAGCCAGTTCGCAATTCTCTTTGTCGCAGGTGAAGGCTTGCTTAGCGTCGCTGCAGAGGGAGAGGACTCCTGCTGGCCCGGGCATCTTCAGCACCATGTACGTATAGTGCGGTATCGCCATGAACTTGGCGAGGGCCGGTCGTCCGAGTATCGCGTGATACGCGGTCTCGAAGTCGGCGACCTCGAAGCAGATGTTTTCTGTACGGAAGTTGTCCCGCGTGCCGAAGGTTACCGGCAAGGTTATCTGCCTGAGTGGGGTTGATGACAAGCCAGGAATTATCCCATGGAAGTGCGCAGTGCTCGGCCGTAGTTCTGAACGAGGAATTCTCATCTTGTCCAAAGTCTTGGCGAACAGGATGTTGAGCGCACTGCCTCCGTCGATGAGGGTTTTCTTCAGCCTGATATTTCTGACGACCGGGTCCAGGACGAGTGGATATCGTCCCGGGTGGGAAATCCGATCTGGGTGATCTGCGCGATTGAAGGTGATGGCCGTTTCTGACCAGCGCAGGTATTGGGGGGTGTCGGCTGTGGAGACCGTGTTGATGTCGCATATTGAGAGCTTCTGCTTGCGTTTGGATTCGTACGCAAGTGGTCCCCCGAAGATGTGGTTGAGTTCGGATTGGGGATCCGGGAAATCATCAGCCGGGCCCGAGTCTGGCTTGTCTTTGTCCTTGTCGGCGCCAGACGATGAAGCTTGCTCGGAGGCAAACTTCTTGAGCATGTGGCAGTCCTTGGCCGCGTGCCGGCCTTTGGGGTGAAATGGGCAAGGCCCGCTCATGACTTTCTGATAGTCGTTGTTCCGCTGGGGCCACGACCGACTGCGCTCCATGTTGGCCACCTCGTTGTCCGACTTCCTCTTGCAGCTGCCAGACTTATTCTGAGACGGCTCGTTGTCGGCTTTCGCCTTGTTGTCTTTTTGTCGGGGCTCCTTCTTCTCGTCGAGGGCCTCGGTGACGGCTTCAGCCGAGTCGGCGTATTTGTTGGCCATGTCGAAAAGAGCCCGGACAGTGGATGGTGGCTTCCGAGTGAACTTCGCGATGAGCGGGGCGTCTTTTACTCCCTTGCGGAAGGCGGCGATGATGACCTCGTCTTTGATACTTGGAATTTGATTGCGCTTCTCGGAAAACCTTTTGATGAATTCACGCAGAGACTCGTTCTTCTTTTGATGCAGCTGGTAAAGGTCGTGCTCGGAAGCCGGTGTCTCGTAGGTCCCCTGGAAGTTAGCGATGAACCGCTCCCTGAGTTGTCCCCAGGAACCGATCGACCGCCTTGGGAGGCCTGTCAGCCATGTCCTCGCCGAGTCAGCTAATGCGACTGGGAGGTAGTTAGCCATGGCTCTGCTGTCGCCCCCAGCAGCTTGTACTACTAGGACGTAAACGGTGAGCCAGGACTCTGGGTTGGTCTTGCCGTCGTACTTTTCGATTCCGGTAGGCTTAAAGCCGACTGGCCAGCGGACGTCCTGTAACTCCTGAGTAAAGGCTGGAATGCCTTCGTCATCGTGAGGACTTGGGCTTCGGTTTTGGCAGTGTAGCCGTTCGTAGTGGAGACCGAAGCGCTCGTGTTCATCCTCTAGTCGGCGGCGTTCATCCTCTTCGCGCTCTTCGCGCCGGGTGTTTATGGTGTGGAGAAGGTCGTGTTGTATTCTCACTCGGAGGTCTTGATTGGGTCGGCGGTCGTACTGGCGACGCCGCCGGTTGTCGTAGTTGGTATTGCCGAGCGTTGTTTGGCGGGACTCTTCGCGCTGCCGAGTGGAGCCGGCCGCCCGACGTCGCGCTGATGCAGATGACTCCGCCGCTGGAGAGCCCGTCCGATGGGTCGGTATGTGAGTGTTGCCTGACTGTTCTTGCTGCTGGCAGGCAGCAGCTGTAATCATCGCTTTGATCTTGGCGATAGTTGGTGTGGCCTGATGATCCGGCCCAAGCTGGAGCGTGTCCAGCAGAGTTGCGGCGGCCACAACGTTCTGTTGTGGCGTGACAAAGACATCGTGGTCGCCGACTTTGGTTTGGAGGATCTGCTGCTGGGCGGCTCGCCCGGCCTATCATAGCCTGTCATTGCGAGCTTGGCGGTTGGCCTCCTCTTGTTGTTGTAGTTGGCGCGCCTCCTCTTGCTGCTCCTCTTGTAGTCGGCGCACCTCGGAAGGTGGCGTTGAAGCCATGAAGATCTCCCGGGGGAGGAGGAAGCTTGCCAAGGTGGAGTCTGAGTTGGTGCTCGAACCGCTATCCGACTTGGTGTCGGACTCCGAGTAGTTTATCGGAGTTAGGACAACTTCGACCTCTCTAGATCCAATCTGAAACGGTTCATGACCGTGTCCAAACTGAATCGCTGGAGGTCGGGTCTGCTGCGTGGGTTATAGATGCACAGCGTCGCCGAATCCGTACGGGAGATTGACGATCTCTCCCCCTCTTGGCCTAACCCGCGCTGGCTCAAGGCCTAGCGCGAGTCGGACGCCGAAGGAGAGAGTTGTCCCGATGTTCGGCGATGTGAGGGACTGTCATAGTAGATCGTCGAAGGAGATGGCGACGTCCCTGGGGCCGACTGGCGCAACGCCGGCTGGCTCCTCGGCTGGCGAGATTGGATCTGCTTCAGCCAAGGAAAGATTGCCGAGTTTATCGGCGACGAAATCAAGACTCCCGAAGGTGATGGTGTCTCCATTGGAGAACTTGTAGCCCTTGACTCCGTTGATGGGATCCATCGAATCTGTTGATGAAGAATTCGCCGGGCCCCTACCTGGCGCGCCAACTGTCGATGCTTTGCACCGGCAATAATATTATGGGGCTACTCGGCGACTTGGAATTCGGTGGATTGCAAAGGAACATAAGAGAATTATACTGGTTCAGGCCCTCGATGTGAGGTAATACCCTACGTCCAGTTGAGGTGTTATTCCTCTGAGGTGGTCTTGTGATCAATGATCTTGCGTGCCCTCATGGGGCGCCCTGCCTCCCTTTATATACTAGGGGACAGGGGTACATGGTAAGGATCCCAGTCGGATACGACCAAGGGATTTCCTTCTTAGAGATAGAATCCTATCCGACTAAGGCTATGTTTCCTTATTATACAAGGCACAGCCTGCCGGGTGCTATCTTATCTCTAATTACATGGTCTGGCCCATCCTCTATCCGAGTGGCCCATGTACTGGTAATGAGGTACCCGGGGCCCATGGCCTCCACACCTGTTTTGGGGTCCCACAGCTTAATTAGCCTGGTCGTACTTCAAAACCATTTTAACAGAATCACAAAACAATATAATCGTTCCTTCTTTACTCACTCTTTCTTGACTCTTCCCTTTTTCGAAAATCTTCCCTTACCTGCTTTAATTTCGACCATCAACCATGGAAGGAGGATCTACACCAGTGATGCATTGGGTCTCGTGAAGCTTCATCGCGGACCAGGGTTTAGCTGTAGAAGTGGCTCTTGTTTTGGGTCGCTTTGCTTGTAGTTAGTAGTTCACGTTAGTAAGACGTTAAGGTTGTGTGTTAGAGGCGTTGTTTGTTTTTTTTAGTTTTTGGTTTTTTCGGTTTGTCATACGTTTGTTTTAGTCTGGATGTGCTGTTCTACCCCATTAGTTGCCCTTCTTCTTAGAGCTGTTCTTTCCTTCCTAATACCTCTCTAACGGGCCACATTTTGAACAAATGGTGAACACCAGGACTGGGGGTCATAGTGGAGGTAACCAGAACAATGATGCTCAGCCCGATGGTCAACGACAGCCACAAGCACCTCAAGTGAAAATTTCAAGCCTTCATGCAAGCCCAGACCGAGCTCATGAGGATGATGATACAACAACTTCAGAACCAACAACAGCAGCAGCCGCAACAGCAACCGCAGGGCCATGTCTATGCTCCTCCTCCACCGAGTAAGATGTTTGAATTTCTGCGTACCAAGCCGTCGGTTTTCAAGGGTTTAGGTACTCCACTTGATGCGGAAGACTGGATGCATACCATGGAGCGCAAGTTGGAGATCACTCAGTGCTCTGATCACTCAGTCCGTTTCACTGTCCAGCAGTTAGAAGGAGCTGCCTTAGACTGGTATGAGAATCTTAGGGGAGGTTTCGATGACCCGGAAGCCCTAACTTTTAAGGAGTTTCGTACAACTTTTCATGATTACTATGTCCCTGCTGGCATCAAAGAGCTAAAGAAGGAAGATTTCTGTACTCTTCAACAGGACAACAAGACGGTTCAACAATACCTTACCCAATTCACTACTCTGGCCTGCTATGCACCAGAAGATGTTGCTAGGGATGCAGATCGTCAGAGGCACTTCCTGAAAGGTCTCAATTTTGGACTTAAGGTTGGACTGGTTGCCCATGATTTCAGTAGCTTTCAAAGCTTGGTGAACAAGACTCTCCTTTTAGAGGAAGAGCGCAGGAAGCTTGGTGAGGATCACAAGCGCAGGATGAGCCAAAACGCCGGTGGCCCAAGCCAGCGACAACGTGGAACGTTTCTGCAGTACAGTCATCAGACGGTTGCCCCACACTCTAGGACTGTTCCACAGATGCCACATCCAAACACTCAGACACCTCGCCCGCCTACTCCGATTCAGTCAGTGCAGGGAGTCGGAAGTCAAGCAACTACACATCGCTGTTACAATTGCAAGGACCCAGGCCACCTCGCCAACGACTATCCTCTTCCTAGGAACATTACTCCCGTGAAGTTTAATCTAGGAAATACCCCAACCAAGACGCCAGCACCAAGAGCCAGCCAACAAGCTATACCAGCAACACCACAGACCGTGGTCAGAGGACGTGTCAACCATGTCACTGCAGAGGAAGCCCAGACCTCTACAGACGTTGTCGGGTAAGTTCCTAGTTAACTCTATACCTGCAACAGTTTTATTGGATTCTGGAGCTTCGCATTCGTTTGTTTCTCAGGTTTTTGCTTATCAACATCAGTTTCCCACCATACCTCTTAAGTGCTCCTTGCTTATCCAAACCCCGGGGTTAGAAATGAGAACCCAAACCGGTTGTCCAAGAGTGAAAATTGAAATAGTGGGTGTAGAGTTCTTTGCCAATCTGATTATGTTAGATACACCCCAGCTTGATGTCATCTTAGGGATGGACTGGTTGCAGGCCCACAAGGCGGTGTTAGATTGTGGAAGTCGATCAATCACTTTAGAAAACTCTAAAGGAGAGAAAGTGAATTTCAAAGCCTTAGCTACTCCCCCTTGGAAAGGAGCCTTAGTGCACCACATGGAGATCTCTGAGCTACAGTAAGTACCGGTTGTTAGAGAATATCCAGATGTTTTTCCTGAAGAACTACCAAGCATGCCGCCACATAGAGACATTGAGTTTGTCATCGATCTAGTTCCAGGGACATCGCCCATATCCAAGAGGCCGTACCATATGGTAGCTAATGAGTTAGCAGAGATGAAGAAGCAGATACAAGAGTTGCAAGAGAAAGGTTTTATGAGGCCTAGCTCATCGCCATGGGGCACCCCAGTTATTTTTGTCGAAAAGAAAGACGGGACGAAGAGAATGTGTGTTGATTATCGTTGCTTGAATGATGTAACCATCAAGAACAAATATCCTTTGCCACGGATTGATGATCTCTTTGATCAGATGAAAGGAGCAGGTGTATTCTCCAAGATTGACCTAAGATCAGGGTATCATCAGCTTAGGATCAGACCCGAGGATGTCCCTAAGACGGCATTTTCCACTAGATATGGGCTCTATGAGTACACAGTTATGTCTTTTGGGTTGACAAATTCCCCTGCCTACTTCATGAACATGATGAACAAGGTATTCATGGAATATTTGGACAAGTTTGTTGTTGTTTTCATTGATGACATTCTCGTCTACTACAAAGATGAGAAAGAGCACGAGCATCATCTGAGGCTTGTTTTGGAAAAACTAAGAGAACACCAATTGTATGCCAAGTTCAGTAAGTGTGAGTTCTAGATGAAAGAAGTTGAATTCCTTGGACATGTTGTGACCGCTGCTGGGGTTGTAGTTGATCCAAAGAAAGTGAGTACGGTTATCAACTGGCGGCCGCCCAAGACCGTGACACAGGTTCGCAGTTTCCTTGGTATGGCCGGCTACTACAGAAGATTCATATAAGGCTTCTCCAAGGTTGCTCGTCCACTAATGCAATTGTTGAAGAAAGAGAAGAAATTTGTGTGGACACCAGAGTGTCAGCGCAGCTTTGAAGCCCTGAAGAAGAGTTTGACATCAGCACCAATGTTGGCTTTGCCCGATATCCACAAAGGGTTTCACATCTACTGTGATGCATCTCGTACAGGAATTGGTTGTGTTCTAATGCAGGAGGGCAAAGTGGTTGCCTATGCCTCAAGACAACTACGCCCACATGAGGAGAATTATCCGACCCATGATTTGGAGCTTGCCGCAGTGGTACACGCACTGAAAATATGGAGGCATTACCTGATAGGCAACCGATGTGAGGTGTATACAGACCACAAGAGTCTAAAGTATGTCTTCACCCAGCATGACCTGAATCTAAGATAGAGAAGATGGTTAGAGCTGATCAAGAATTATGATGTGGGAATCCACTACCAACTAGGCAAGGCAAATGTTGTTGCCGATGCCCTAAGCAGGAAGGTCTACTGCAGCAACCTGGAAATTCAAGAGAGCCAATTATCACTCTTTTGAAAGGTTGAGTGTGGAGATAGTGCTAAAAGGGTATGTGGCTAACCTGGAGGTCAGGCCCACCTTGGAAGACCAGATCAAGGAAGCTCAGAAGGATGATGCAAATGTCAAAGACATCAAACACAACATGAAGAAAGGAAAAGCCATAGGATTTGTTGAAGATGAGAATGGTGTTATATGGCTACAGGAGAAGTTGGTTGTGCCGGATCAGCCAGAACTCAAGAAGCTTATCTTGTCAGAGGCACACGAGTCCCGTTATTCCATCCATCCTGGTAGTACCAAGATGTATCAAGACCTCAAGGGCAAATTATGGTGGCCTAGCATGAGACGAGAGATTGCAGAGTATGTAGCACTTTGTGATGTCTGCCAGCGAGTCAAGGCAGAACACCAATGACCCGCTGGACTTTTACAACCGTTGAAGGTACCAGAATGGAAGTGGGATGAGATTGGCATGGATTTTATCACAGGTTTCCCAAGACTCAGTCAGGATATGATTCCATTTGGGTTGTGGTACATCATCTCACCAAAGTTGCTCACTTTATTCTAGTCAAAGTAACCTACTCAGGAGACAAGTTGGTAGAACTATATGTGAACCGGATAGTGTGCTTGCATGGAGTGCCCACGAAGATAGTGTTAACGCCAAAATTTGGCACGGTTCACATTGGATTTGGTTAAGGAAAGAAGATATATCAGCCGTTGGAAGCTAATCAGAAGAAGCCAGATTCAGGAAGGAATCGTGAGGACCACGACATGGCAGTCAATTACCTTATCTACTAATTAGGTAGTTTTGATAATTTTTAGGAAACCTGATCTCGTATCTGATCGGGGTTTGTTAGTTTTTCCTTTTATAATTAGGAAACTTCTGTTTCGTGTCCTATTAGGACTGTACCAACTCGAGGTATATATACGTATGCCCGGGTACCTTGTAAACTATCTCTCGATCAATCAAATTCGGCGCATCGCCACCCTTTACCAACGGGTTCTTGCTTCTCAAGCGGGGCTGCATCGGTTAGGTCTGAACTCCTGCGAGAGGGTAAGTCTCGTTACCCCGACTACCAATCGGCTAGGACTTTCTCGGTTAGGTCCGATATTCTAGTCGGTCTATGGTAGTCGGCTTACCACGGTGTATCGGATCTGTCTACGGCTGCATCGGTTCGGTCCGACCTCTTAGGCTGGTCAGGTATATCACATCACGCGTGCATAGTTTTTATCAGTTTATAGGGGGTAGTTTATCATCAGTTTGTGCTGCATCGGTTGGGTCCAACCTACTAAACTGCTAGCGATAAATTATTCCTGTTAGGCTGATAGCCTTTGTGCAAGCGTCTTATCGGAATGTATAGCCGGTAAGTTATTTTCATCACAGTTGCATTAGGTCTATCGGCTCGTTGAGGTTCCTTTATTATTATCGATCTGTGCTGCATCAGTTAGGTTTGAACTACTAGGTCGATAATAATAGATTTATCCTTGTCGAGCCGATCGGCGTATATGCGACGTTCTATCGGAGTGCTTAGCCGATAGGTTATCTTTTTATAAAGCCGACTGCATTATCCTTACTGTTTGTCATCTATATTATCATCGGTTTTCTAGCCGATGCACATGTGTTTCCTCGGCAGTCGGCTGGCTTATTATTCTGTCTATCTATTTTATCATCGGCTTCTAGCCGATGCACATGTTGTACTAATAGCTTATCTATTTGTTTATAGCGCTATCGGTTTCCTAGCCGATACACGGGTGCCATCGGCCATCGGCTACGAGGAGCCTACATCAGCCCGTATCGGCCGATAGCCGATGTGCAGTTGCTGCCGACCCGGGCACGAGGACCAACAAGGACCCGGACGCGAGCACGAGACCCGGACGCGAGTACAGGCAGAGGCCCGGGCACGAGCATAGCGGCATCGGCTGGAAGGAATCCGTATCGGCTTGCTGGCCGATTGGATCAGTAATCTAATTTCTTCATCTCCTTGTCAATTGCTGGGTCAAATTGACTGGCACGCCCGCGAACCTCAAATATTTTAGGACCTGCACTGGAGCTAAGCAGATCTCCCAGGCCTTCGCGTGTCACCAGACGCCGAACCAGATCGTCAGCAAGCTTTTCGGCACACCCGGCGGTTTTCGGCGTCAACACGTTTTTGGCACGCCTGGTGGGACACGATCTTCATATTATCACAGTATATCCTATCGGCTGAATCAACACGTTTTTGACCCGGTGGGACGCAGAACTTCAACATGGCTGGAAAAGAGGTCAGCACAGACAACATAATCCCAGTCACAATGGAAGACTTGACCGAAGAACAGAGACAACAAGTGGAGCAGAACATCGAAGATTTTCGGAAGCTTTGTCTAGAATCCTTCGGTATGACAGATCAAGGGCCGATTCAGAAGTCGCAATTTCCAAACCTGTTTTTTTGAGAATCGAGCCATATATCGCCTACGAGTTCACAGAAGCCGATCCAAGACATGTTTAATGAAGCAGTTCATCATGCGTTGACTGATCAATCCGGGGTATTGGTGAACACATTACAGATCTTGATCAAGAAGGCAGTAGAGCCGATTCAATACCGGGGGCAACAAGATGGGATTCCTCAAGGATATCAAACTGCGTACTATGGGGGGCATCAACAGAGTTATTCAGAAGCTGTTCTGAGTACAATTATCAGAGGGAATATCAGAATCAGAATCGGCTACAAACTCCACCTCTGCGTTATCAACGACGAAGATCCAAGAGAAGAAGATTTATCAGCAAGAATCATAGAGGGTGATGAGAGAGCAATTCGGTCTAAGACCGAAAAAGGAAACATTTATATATCGGCCTCCATATCCAGATTGGTTTGATAGAGCTCCGTTGCCGCGCCGATACAGAGTACCAGACTTCTCCAAATTCTCAGGGCAAGATGATATATCTACAGTGGAACATGTCAGCCGATTTTGGCTCAATGTGGAGAGGCATCGGCTGTAGAAGCTTTGAGGGTTAGACTCTTCCCGTTATCATTATCCGGATCGGCCTTTACATGGTTTTCTTCATTGCCACCTAACTCAGTTCGAGGTTGGGCCGATCTGGAAAAGCAATTCCACAAGTATTTCTTTATGGGAGTCAGGAGATGAGTTTGATAGACTTAACATCGGTAATACAGAAGCCAGAGGAATCAGTCTCAGAATATATCCAGCGGTTTCGTGATGTTAGAAGCCGATGTTATAGTTTAAGTCTGGACGATGCACAGCTGGCCGAGTTAGCATTCCAAGGTTTGATGGCTCCGATCAAGGAAAGATTTTCATCAGAAGACTTCAAGAGCCTAGCAACCCTAGTACAAAGGTATCGGCTCATGAAGCCGATTTCAAGAGGCCAGGAAGGAATGATGAGGCCCAACAGAAGAAGAATTTCGAAGTTTGATAACAAACTCCGAAATTGGGGGCATGTGTTAACGCCAAAATTTGGCACGGTTCACATTGGATTTGGTTAAGGAAAGAAGATATATCAGCTGTTGGAAGCTAATCAGAAGAAGCCAGATTCAGGAAGGAATCGTGAGGACCACGACATGGCAGTCAATTACCTTATCTACTAATTAGGTAGTTTTGATAATTTTTAGGAAACCTGATCTCGTATCTGATCGGGGTTTGTTAGTTTTTCCTTTTATAATTAGGAAACTTCTGTTTCGTGTCCTATTAGGACTGTACCAACTCGGGGTATATATACGTATGCCGGGTACCTTGTAACTATCTTCGATCAATCAAATTCGGCGCATCGCCACCCTTTACCAACGGGTTCTTGCTTCTCAAGCGGGGCTGCATCGGTTAGGTCGAACTCCTGCGAGAGGGTAAGTCTCGTTACCCGACTACCAATTCGGCTAGGACTTTCTCGTTAGGTCCGATATTCTAGTCGGTCTATGGTAGTCGGCTTACCACGGTGTATGGATCTGTCTACGGCTGCATCGGTTCGGTCCGACGCTCTTAGGCTGGTCAGGTAATATCACATACGTGTGCATAGTTTTTATCAGTTTATAGGGGGTAGTTTATCATACAGTTTGTGCTGCATCGGTTGGGTACGACCTACTAAACTGCTGCGATAAATTATTCCTGTTAGGCTGATAGCCTTTGTGCAAGCGCTTATCGGAATGTATAGCCGGTAAGTTATTTTTCCATCACAGTTGCATTAGGTCTATCGGTTTGTTGAGGTTCTTTATTATTATCGATCTGTGCTGCCATCAGTTAGGTTTGAACTCTAGATCGATAATAATAGATTTATCTTGTCGAGCCGTCGGCGTATATGCGACGTTCTATCGGAGTGCTTAGCGATAGGTTTATCTTTTTATAAAGCCGACTGCATTATCCTTACTGTTTGTCATCTATATTATCATCGGTTTCTAGCCGATGCACATGTGTTTCTCGGCAGTCGGCTGGCTTATTATTCTGTCTATCTATTTTATCATTCGGCTTCTAGCCGATGCACATGTTGTACTAACAGCTTATCTATTTGTTTATAGCGCTATCGGTTCTAGCCGATACACGGGTGCCATCGGCCATCGGCTACGAGGAGCCTACATCAGCCCGTATCGGCCAAGATAGCCGATGTGCAGTTGCTGCGACACCGGGCACTGAGGACAACAAGGACCGGACGCGAGCACGAGACCCGGACGCGAGTAAGGCAGAGGCCGGGCAGAGCAAAGCGGCATCGGCTGAAGGAATCCCGTATCGGCTTGCTGCCGATTGGATCAGTAATCCTAATTTCTTCATCTCTTGTCAATTGCTGGGTCAATTGACTGGCCCAACGCCCGTCGCGAACTCAATATTTTGGACCTGCACTGGAGCTTAAGCAGATCTCCCAGGCCTTCGCGTGTCCAGACGCCGAACCAGATCGTAGCAAGCTTTTCGGCACACCCGGCGGTTTTCGGCGTCAAAGATAGTCTCAGATCGAGGGCGCAGTTACCTCTCGTTTTTGGCATGCCTTGCATGAGGCAATGGGTACTCGTCTCAATTTCAGCACCGCATATCACCCACAGACTGATGGGTAGACAGAGAGAGTTAATCAGATTTTGGAGGATATGCTCTGAGCTTGTGCTTTAGCCTATGCTTCTAGTTGGGATACGAATCAACCTATGCGAGTTCTCCTACACAATAGCTACAGGCGAGTCTAGGATGTCACCCTTTGAGCTTTATGGGCGGTCCATGTAGAACACTTTGAATTGGAATGAGACAGGAGAAGAATGGTTTTTGGACCCGAGTGATCCGCGAAGCCGAGAGAAAGTTGCTGTGGAGGCCATGGGCCTGGGTACCTCATTACTGTACATGGGCCACTCGAATAGAGGATGGGCTGAACCATGCAATTAGAGATAAGATAGCATCCGGCAGGCTTTGCCTTGTATAATAAGGAAATATAGTCTTAGTCGGATAGGATTCTATCTCTAAGAAGGAAATCCCTTGGCTGTATCCGGCTAGGATCCTTATCATGGTACCTATCCTAGTATATAAAGGGAGGCAGGGCGCTCCTTAGGGCAGCACACAAGAACAACTAAGTTCATCGATCTCCATACACCTCAGAGGAATAACACTCAATGGACGTAGGGTATTACCTCACTTGAGGGCCTGAAACCATATAAAGTCTTCTCTGTGTTCCTCTACAGTCCATCGAATTCACCCTCACGAGTAGCCCATAGTTTTTATTGCTGGTGCAAAGCATCGATAGTTGGTGGCGCCAGGTAGGGGCCCGGCGAATTCCTCAGAAGATTCGATTGTGGATTCAATCACAAGTACTCCCCGGAGATGCATTAACTTCGGGAGCTTAGACTTCATCGCCATCAACTTGGCGATCTCACTTGGTTGAGGCAGATCAATCCTTGCCGACCGAGGAACAGCCGATGTTGCGCCAGTCGGCACCAGGACACCGCATCCCTTCGAGCGATTTTTGGCGCAGTCCTTCACATCACCGAGCATCGGGACAACTCTCCTTCGGCGTCCGACTTAGGTTAGGCTTGAGCCAGCCGAGTTGGGCCGAGAAGGGAGAGGTCGTCAGATTTCCCGCACAACTCCGGCGACGCTGCGCATTTTATTCCGCGCAGCAACCCGATCTCCAGCAATTCAGTTTGGACACGGCCAAGCGCCGTTTCAGATTGGATCTAGAGAGGTCGGAGTCATTCTCACTCCGATAAACTATTCGGAGTCCGACACCAAGTCGGACAGCGGTTCGAGCGCTAGCTCGGACTTTAATTTGGCAAGCTTCCCCCTCTCCTGCGAGATCTTCATGGCTTCAACACCACCTTCCGAGGTACGCCGACTACAAGAGGAGCGACAAGAGGAGGCGCGCCGATTACAACAAGAGGAGGCCAACCGCGAAGCCCGCAATAACGAGCTGCGACAGGCTGGGCGAATTGCTCAGCAACAGATCCTCCAAACCAAAATTGGCAACCATGACGTCTTCGTCACACAACAACAGAACGTTGTGGCGCAGCGAACTCTGCTGGACACCTCTTAGCTCGGGCGGATCAAACCAGGCCACACGACTATCGCCAAGATCAAGGCGATGATCACAGCTGCTGCCTGTCAGCAGCAACAGCAGTCGGGCGACACTGCTGTACCGACCACCGGTCGGGTTCACCGGCGGCAGGCTCATTCTGCATCAACACGAGTTGGGCAGCTGGCTCCAGTCGGCAACGCGAAGAGTCCCGGCAAAACTCTCGGCAATACCAATAATGACAACGGTGGCGTCGCCAGTACGATCGCCCACCCAATCAAGACCTCCGAGTGCGATTGCACCGAGACCTTCGTCACACCATAAACGCTCGACGCGAAGAACGTGAAGAAGATGAACGCCGCCGACTGGAAGACGAAAACGAGCGCTTCGGTATCCACCGCGAGCAACTACATCGCCAAGATTGGAGTCGGAGCCCTCACGAAGACGAAGGCATCCCAGCCTTCACTTGGGAGCTACAGGACGTCTTGTGGCCGACTGGCTTTAAGCCCACCGGGATCGAAAAGTACGACGGCAAGACAAACCCAGAGTCTTGGCTCACCGTTTACACCCTAGCAGTTCGGGCTGCTGGGGGCGACAGCAGAGTCATGGCTAACTACCTCCCAGTCGCGCTAGCCGACTCGGCAAGGACATGGCTGACAGGTCTCCCGAGGCGGCCGATCGGTTCCTGGGGACAACTCAGGGAGCGGTTCATCGCTAACTTCCAGGGGACCTACGATAGACCCGCTTCGGAGCATGATCTTTATCAACTGCACCAGAAGAAAAACGAGTCTTTGCGCGAATTCATCAAAAGGTTTTCCGAGAAGCGCAACCAAATTCCAACTGTCAAAGACGAAGCCTTCATCGCCGCCTTTCGCAAAGGGGTAAAAGACGCTCCGCTTATTGCAAAATTCACTCGGAAGCCACCATCGCACGGTCCGGGCGCTCTTTCGACATGGCCAACAAATACGCCGACTCGGCCGAAGTGGTCGCGGAGGCCCTCAACGAGAAGAAGGAGCCAACAGAAAGAACAGAAGGCCGAAAGCCGACAACGAGCGTCTCAAACAAGTTGGCAGCCGTAAGCGGAAGTCAGACAACGAGGTGGCCAACATGGAGCGCAGTCGGTCGCGGCCCAAGCGGAACAACGACTACCAGAAAGTCATGAGCGGGCCATGCCCCTTTCACCCCAAGGGAAAGCACGAGGCCAAAGACTGCTATATGCTCAAGAAGTTCGCCTCCGAGCAGACTTCATTGTCTGGCGCTGACAGGACAAAGACAAGCCAGACCCAGGTCCGGCTGATGATTTTCCAAGATCCTCAAGCCGAGCTCAACCATATATTCGGGGGGCCACTCGCGTATGAGTCCAAGCGCAAACAGAAGCTTTCAGCGCGCGACATCAACACGGTCTCCATGGCCGACACCCCCCAATACCTGCGCTGGTCAGAGATGGCCATCACCTTCAATTGCGCAGATCACCTAGATCGGGTTTCCCACCCGGGACGCTATCCACTCGTCCTGGACCCGGTCGTCAGAAACATCAGGCTAAAGAAAACCCTCATCGACGGAGGCAGCGCGCTTAATATCCTGTTTGCCAAGACTTTCGACGAGATGAAAATTCCTCATTCAGAACTACGGCCAAGCACTGCGCCCTTCCACGGGATAATTCCCGGCCTGTCATCAACTCCACTCGGGCAGATAATTTTGCCGGTAACCTTTGGCACGCGGGATAATTTCCACACAGAAAATGTCTGCTTCGAGGTCGCCGACTTCAAGACTGCGTACCACGCGATACTCGGACGACCGGCACTCGCCAAATTTATGGCGATACCGCACTATACATACATGGTGCTGAAGATGCCTGGACCAGCAGGAGTCCTCTCCCTCCGCAGCGACGTCAAGCAAGCCTTCACCTGCGACAAGTAGAGCTGCGAACTGGCCCAATCACAAGAGGCGGCAGTCGGGCGCGATAGCATTCGACAAGCCGTCACAACAGAAGTCGAGCAAGATCATGTTCCGGCGAAAAAAGCAGCGAAGTTAGGAATTTTAGCGGACTCTGACACGAAGAAGATCCCCCTAGACCCTTCCGACCCCTCCAAGACTGCTCTAGTCGGGACCGGACTCGACCCCAAATAGGAAGACTGTTGACGCCGAAAACCGCCGGGTGTGCCAAAAAGCTTGCTGACGATCTGGTTCGGCGCCTAGAGACACGCGAAGGCCTGGCAGATTTGCTTAGCTCCAGTGCAGGTCCTAAATTATTGAGGTTCGTACGCGTGCCAGTCAATTTGACCCAGCAATTGACAAGGAGAATATTAGCTCAGGGATTCAATCGGCCGATAAGAATACTGCTAGCCGATTTCCGAAGGAACACGAGCATAGGCCGTAAACCGATGATAAAACCGTATCTGAGCCCCAGCTATCCGTGCCCGGGTCTCGTGCCCGTGCCCGGGTCCTTGTGCCCAGGTCCTCGCTCCCGGGTCCTCGCTTGTGCTCGTGCCCGGGTCAGCAGCAATTGCACATCGGCTATCGGCCGATACGGACTGATGTAGGCTCCTTGTAGCCAATGGCCGATGGCACCTGTGTATCGGCTAGGAAACCGATAACGCTATAAGCAAATAAATAAGCTGTCAGCATAACATGTGCATCGGCTAGAAGCCGATGATAAAATAGATAGGCAGAATAGTAAGCTAGCCGACTGCCAAGGAAACACAAGTGCATCGGCTAGAAAACCGATGATAATATAGATGACCAAAATAGTAAAGATAATACAGTCGGCTTTATAAAAAGATAACCTATCGGCTAAGCACTCCGATAGAACATCGCATATACACCTATCAACTCAGCAAGGATAAATCTATCACTATCAATCTAGTAGTTCAGACTTAACTGATGCAGCACAGATTAATAATGATAAAAGAACCTCGATGAGCCGATAGATCTAATGCAATCGTGATGTATATGATAACTTACCGGCTATACATTCCGATAAGACACTTGCGCAAAAACCATCAACCTAGCAGGAACGATTTATCGCTGGCAGCTCAGTAGGTCGGACCCAACCGATGCAGCACGAACTGATGATAAATCGCCCCCAGTAAGCTGATAAGATCTACGCACGCGTGATGTGGTATACCTGATCGGCCTAAGAGGTCGGACCGAACCGATGCAGCGGTAGACAGGGCAGATACACCTGGGTAAGGGGTGACGAGTCTTACCCTCTCGCAGGAGTTCGGACCTAACCGATGCAGCCCCGCTCGAGAAGCAAGAACCCGTCGAAAGGGTGGCGATCCGCCGAATTTGATTGATCTGTGTGGATAATTTACAAGGTACTCGGGCGTACGTATTTATACCCTGAGTTACATGAGTCCTTATAGGACACGGAACAGGACTTTCCTAACTAGAAAAGGAAAACTAACAGACCTGATCGGACAAGAGATCAGGTTTCCTAAAAGATAAAACTATCTAATAGATAAGATAAATAACTGCCATAACGTGGTCTTCACGATTCCTTCTCAAATCCGGTTTCTTCTGGATTAATTTCCTCCGGTTGATATAGCTTCTATCTTTACCGAATCTGATATGAGCCGTGCCAAATTTTGGCGTTAACACATGCCCCCCAATTTCGGAGTTTGTTATCAAACATCGAAATTGTTCTTCTATTTGGGCCTCAATATTCCTTCCTGGCCTCTTGAAGTCGGCTTTCATGAGCCGATACCTTTTGTACTAGGTGTGCTAGGCTCTCGAAGTCTTCTGATGAAAATCTTTCCTTGATCGGAGCCACCAAACCTTGGAATGCTAACTCGGCCAGCTGTGCATCATCCAGACTTAAACTATAACATCGGCTTCTAACATCATGAAACCGCTGGATATATTCTGCGACTGATTCCTCCGGCTTCTGTATTACCGATGTTAAGTCTATCAAACTCATCTCCTGACTCCCCATAAAGAAATACTTGTGGAATTGCTTTTCCAGATCGGCCCAACCTCGAACTGAGTTAGGTGGCAATGAAGAAAACCATGTAAAGGCCGATCCGGATAATGATAACGGGAAGAGTCTAACTCTCAAAGCTTCTACAGCCGATGCCTCTCCACATTGAGCCAAGAATCGGCTGACATGTTCCATTGTAGATACATCATCTTGCCCTGAGAATTTGGAGAAGTCTGGTACTCTGTATCGGCGCGGCAACGGAGCTTTATCAAACCAATCTGGATATGGAGGCCGATACATAAATATTTCCTCCTTCGGTCTTAGACCGAATTGTTCTCTTATCACCTCTGTGACTCTTGCTGATAAATCTTCTTTTGGATCTTCGCCGTGATAACGCAGAGGTGGAGTTGGTAACCGATTCTGATTCTGATATTCCCTCTGATAATTGTACTCAGGAACAGCTTCTGGATAACTCTGTTGATGCCCCCCATAGTACGTAGTTTGATATCCTTGAGGAATCCCATCTTGTTGCCCACCAGGCATTTGAATCGGCTCCACCGCCTTCATGATCAAGCTCTGTAGTGTGTTCACCAATATCCCAGATTGATCGGTCAACGCATGATGAACTGCTTCATTAAACATGTCTTGGATCGGCTTCTGTGAACTTGTAGGCGATATATGGCTCGATTCGTCAATAAGAACAGGCTTTGGAAACTGTAATTTTTGAATTGGCCTTTGATTTGTCATACCGAAGGATTGTAGACAAAGCTTCTGAAACTCCACGATGTTCTGCTCCACTTGTTGTCTTTGTTCTTCGGTCAAGTCTTCCATTGTGACTGGAATCATATTGTCTGTGCTGACCTCTTTTTCAGCCATGTTGAAGTTCTGTGTCCCACCGGGTCAAAAACGTATTGATTCAGCCGATAGGATATACTGTGATGATATGAAGATCGTGTCCCACCGGTCGTGCCAAAAACGTGTTGACGCCGAAAACCGCTGGGGGCCCGTCTGGCGTCTTGGTGACACGCGAAGGCCTGGGAGATCTGCTTAGCTCCAGTGCAGGTCCTAAATTATTGAGGTTCGTAGGCGTGCCAGTCAATTTGACCCAGCAATTGACAAGGAGAATATTAGCTCAGGGATTCAATCGGCCAATAAGAATACTGCTAGCCGATTTCCGAAGGAACACGAGCATAGGCCGTAAACCGATGATAAAACCATATCCGAGCCCCAGCTATCCGCGCCCGGGTCTCGTGCTCGTGCCCGGGTCCTTGTGCCCAGGTCCTCGCTCCCGGGTCCTCGCTTGTGCTCGTGCCCGGGTCAGCAGCAATTGCACATCGGCTATCGGCCAATACGGACTGATGTAGGCTCCTTGTAGCCGATGGCCGATGGGACCTGTGTATCGGCTAGGAAACCGATAACGCTATAAGCAAATAGATAAGCTGTCAGTATAACATGTGCATCGGCTAGAAGCCGATGATAAAATAGATAGGCAGAATAGTAAGCTAGCCGACTGCCAAGGAAACACATGTGCATCGGCTAGAAAACCGATGATAATATAGATGACCAAAATAGTAAAGATAATGCAGTCGGCTTTATAAAAAGATAACCTATCGGCTAAGCACTCCGATAGAACATCGCGTATACACCTATCGACTTAGCAAGGATAAATCTATCACTATCAATCTAGTAGTTCAGACTTAACTGATGCAGCATAGATTAATAATGATAAAAGAACCTCGATGAGCCGATAGATCTAATGCAATCGTGATGTATATGATAACTTACCGGCTATACATTCCGATAAGACACTTGCGCAAAAACCATCAACCTAGCAGGAACGATTTATCGCTGGCAGCTCCGTAGGTCGGACCCAACCGATGCAGCAGGAACTGATGATAAATCGCCCCCAATAAGCTGATAAGATCTACGCACGCGTGATGTGGTATACCTGATCGGCCTAAGAGGTCGGACCGAACCGATGCAGCCGTAGACAGGGCAGATACACCTGGGTAAGGGGTGACGAGTCTTACCCTCTCGCAGGAGTTCGGACCTAACCGATGCAGCCCCGCTCGAGAAGCAAGAACCCATCGAAAGGGTGGCGATGCGCCGAATTTGATTGATCTGTGTGGATAATTTACAAGGTACTCGGGCGTACGTATTTATACCCCGAGTTACATGAGTCCTTATAGGACACGGAACAGGACTTTCCTAACTAGAAAAGGAAAACTAACAGACCTGATTGGAAAAGAGATCAGGTTTCCTAAAAGATAAAACTATCTAATAGATAAGATAAATAACTGCCATAACGTGGTCTTCACGATTCCTTCTCAAATCCGGTTTCTTCTGGATTAATTTCCTCCGGTTGATATAGCTTCTATCTTTACCGAATCTGATATGAGCCGTGCCAAATTTTGGCGTTAACAAAGACGCACTCATCACCTTCCTCCAAGCCAACAAGGATATCTTCGCGTGGAAACTGTCCGACATGCCGGGCATACCAAGGGAGGTGATCGAGCACGCCCTAAACGTAAAGACAGACGCTAAGCCAGTCAAGCAACGGCTGTGGTGCTTCGCTCAAGACCGCAAAGATGCTATCCTGGAGCAAATTACCAAGCTCCTCGCAGCCGGGTTCATCAAGGAGGTCTACCACCCGGACTGGCTGGCAAACCCAGTTCTGGTCCGAAAGAAAAACGGTAAATGGCGCATGTGCGTCGACTACACTGACCTCAACAAAGCATGCCCCAAGGACCCATTTGGTCTTCCCCGGATAGATCAGGTGGTTGATTCCACGGCAGGGTGCGACCTACTCAGCTTTCTCGACTGCTACTCGGGATACCATCAAATCAGCCTGAGGGAGGAAGACTGCTTGAAGACATCTTTCATCACACCGTTTGGAGCGTACTGCTATATCACAATGCCGTTCGGTCTGAAGAACGCAGGCACAACCTATCAAAGGGCTATTCAGCGGTGTCTACACACCCAGATCGGGCGCAACGTGGAAGCCTACGTCGACGATGTGGTGATCAAGACCAAGTCCAAAGAAGACCTCATCGCTGACTTGGAAGAAACCTTCCAAAACCTTCAAAGTTTCAACATGAAGCTAAACCCGGAAAAATGCGCCTTCGGTGTGCCATCCGGAAAGTTACTCGGCTTCATCGTCTTACACCGCAGCATCGAGGCCAATCTGGAGAAAGTCAACGCCATCAGGCACATGGCACCCCCGACTAACCTCAAAGACGTCCAGAAGCTGACAGGCTGCATGGCGGCACTCAGCCGGTTTATCTCCTGACTGGGCAAACGGGGCATGCCCTTCTTCAAGCTACTCAAAAAGACCGACAATTTCCAATGGACTCCGAAAGCCCAACGAGCCTTCGAAGACTTCAAACAATTCCTCACATCACCCCCCGTGTTGGCGTCACCTCTGCCCCAGGAACCGCTAATGCTATATCTGGCGGCAACAACACAGGTAGTCAGCACGGTGCTGGTGGTTGAGCGATCTGAACAGGGTCATATTCAAAAAATACAACGGCCAGTCTACTTCGTCAGCGAGGTCCTTGCCGACTCCAAAACGAGATATCCGCAGGTCCAGATGCTGCTATATGGCCTACTTATCACAGTCCGGAAGCTGGTGCATTATTTCCAAGCACACCAAGTCACGGTGGTCACAGCAATTTCCACTCAGGGATGTCCTTCATAATCGCGAGGCCACCGGCCAAATCGCTAAATGGGCACTCGAGTTGATGGCGTTTGACATCACCTTTCAGCCACGGACAGCAATCAAGTCTCAAGCTCTAGCCGACTTCGTGGCCGAGTGGACAGAAGTCCAACTGCCTACACCAACAGCAAAGCTAGAGTACTGGACAATGTACTTCGACGGTTCTCTACGGATCGGTGGCACCGGGGCCGGAGTCATATTGATGTCCCCCACTGGCGAAAAACTGAAGTACGTTCTACAAATCCACTTCCCGGCTTCCCACAACGTCGCCAAGTACGAGGCACTTGTTCACGGGCTCTGCATCGCTATATCACTCGGCATACGTCAACTGGTTGTGCGTGGAGATTCTCAACTCGTGGTAAACCAAGTCATGAAAGACTGGACCTGTCTCGACAATACCATGGCGGCATATTGTCAGGAGGTCCGCAAGCTGGAAAACAAGTTTGATGGGCTAGAAATCACACATGTCCTGCGCCAATACAACGATGCAGCAGATGAGCTGGCAAACATGGGATCCAA
Organism: Oryza meyeriana var. granulata; assembly: GCA_003991445.1. NCBI lineage: Eukaryota > Viridiplantae > Streptophyta > Magnoliopsida > Poales > Poaceae > Oryza > Oryza meyeriana. The sequence goes on from RYFJ01003191.1 coordinate 66,107, forward strand.
GCGAGAAGCAGTTCCAACTGGAATCTTTGTCGAGCAACTTATGGAGCCATCAGTCAAGAAGAAACCGGCACCGGAGCAGTCGGGAGGCGAGCCTACCCCGACCACAAATGAGGTGCTGCACATATGTCAAGACTGGATGATGAGGACATCATGTCTTTAGATACACACTTACAACCTCTTCATGATGAACAAGATGTGCAACCAATCCAAGGACCAATTACTCGTGCACGTGCTCGTCAACTTAATCGCCAGGTGAATGCGTTCCTAAGCTTACATGAGAATATTTCTACGAATGGCATGCTATTTAATTCTTGTGATGATTTTATTCTTCTTAGGAACCTGGGAGAAGACCATGAAGAATAGCTCAAGAAACCACATATTGAAGTGAAGACAACAAGTGCAAGTAAACTCCTATTCCGAGACCGTTTCAGTTCCGGGCTGGGAGACAACGTCAATTTTAAATGGTCATAACTTTCGATCCAGAAGGAGTTACAGGGCCTACAAGTACTTGTTGGAAAGCTTATGAAGTCGACTTTCATATGGTTTTGGTTTCACATCAAAATTCCACCTGAGCTGTCCAGAATCATCGAAACAAGACACGTAACTCTTCCAGTCCGAGTCTGTTTTGGGCCTTGGGCCTTGTAATTGTGTCGTGGGCTAAACCCATGAGGAGTGCGCCCCTCACAGGGCAAAGGGATGGTGTTTCCCCGATGCACGTAGCTCCGTCTGGGTCGTTAAGGACCGAGCAGGTTGACGTCTATTCAAGTACCCTACGTACTTCCACACGCCGGGAGTGGGACGGCTTAACTCAGTAGCACGGGAGGCTGTGACCATCTACGTCCGTCCGTCAGTCGTGAGGATGGATTTCCGTTGGAGGACCTCGAGCGCGCCTGGACTGGCCGGAGGTGCCTCCCACGACGGTGAGCCCGCCTTAGTCATCACACACGCACGACTAAGTCGTCGGGGGCCCAGACGTGGTTTAGGTGGTTGGGGCTAAGCGTGCAAAAGGTTCTGTTGTGACCTCTAGTCCGCACTCAATGTGTAGAGTGTGGGTACTGGCGCGGTACATATCAAACTAGAGTGTAGCCGTTTGGCTTCTATCACATCGTGTGGGTAAAGATGTACACCTCTGATCAGAGTAAGAACTATTCGAATAGCCGTGTCCACGGTTACGGACGACGCTTGATGTGTTAGTCAATTGTGTTAGCATCCAACTTGGGATTATATGGTTACCATGACTTAGGAAAGTCATGGATGGATGGGTTTATATAAGGGAGTTTTAATGATAAATGATGAAAGGTTTCAATATTAATATGACTTGGATTAGTCATGAAAAAGAGGATATGCTTGTGTAGCATATGTGTTTGGGCAATGGTGGCCCATGGATGATGTTTAGAGCATGGCTTATGCTCATTTATATTTCATTTTCAGAACTATATACTTGCTGTCCTAATATTTCAGATTGAGGTTTTTCGCAAATGCTTATGTTTTAAATGTATTGCTTGCTCAATAAAATCAGCTTTATGCAAAATTAGATCCACATAGCCATACCCCTTGATGTAGAGGCTAGCATCTCTCCTTTGTATTATTAATATTGTATAAGCCTTCTGAGTACTTGTGTACTCACGCTGCATCTTTCAGGTGAGGACAACGACGAAGATGATGTGGTCTACTGTTATCCCGCCGAGGGTGGCGAGGATAATTAGTAGTTCGAAGTTAAGTTCTGCCCCAGTCGGTTGCCCTGTGGTATGGGTTTTGGCACCACTGGTTTTTGTCTTGTGTTTATTTCCGCTGCAAAGGTTTTGTGTCACTTTGTGATGAATTAGGGTGTGGGAATCCTATATGAAATATTTATAACTCTACTGCTCATTTATCCATATTTAGAGTACTTGTGATGTTTATCAATTGCTTGCGATGAAAGTGTGAGGTTAGTCGCTTTCCTGGGGACTAGCTGAACATGAGTATGAGTTGTGTATAATTGAGATGGTTGGGGGATAGCTATTGTGGTTCGAGTCCTCTGGGCTACGTATCGTGTTTGGTCGCCACCATCGAGTGGTTTGACGGGCGTATGACGGGGAGGACTGGCAAGCTATCCTTATGATTATCTCTTTTGTACACTTCTCGGCATTTTTGGATTTGTATTGTGAGTGGGTAAAGATTATGGCAAGTCTGCGATGAGGATGGATGGTTACCGCATTTATTCGGGTTTTATTCGAGACCCCATCCATCTAGATAGTTCGCGTTGCCGTAATAGTTACTCTTCATAATGCACTTCCGGGGTGCCCATAGGTATCTTCAAGGCCTCCGTCGCTACCACAATCGCAATGTCCGTGGCCGCGCCTTTTTGGTTGGGGACCTCGTTTTGAGGAAAATACAAACCACCAAAGACAGGCATAAATTATCCCCAATCTGGGAAGGGCCGTTCATTATAGCCGAGGTCACGCGGCCAGGCGCCTACCGACTGAAGACCGAAGACGGCGCTCTCATCAGTAACACATGGAACATAGAACAGCTACGTCCTTTCTATACCCGAGTTCTATACTTTTCATGTGTATAGTTCTTCTGACTCACTATGTCGCTTGTATCAACCGAGTAGTGTGTCGGGGGCTGCATGTATATATGTGTCTTGTCAATAACATACGAGCTTATTTCACTTCGGTTATGAAGCCTTACTACGACTGTCACGTTTGCTCGAGTACAGCTTCTTACTTTGAACGTTTTTTAAGTTCCGACAGACTAACTCGGTGCATACTACACGGTCGAGTAAAGCTAATGACGACTGAATAATAAGCTTGGTGGCATTACACACATATTTACACATGCTTGTTTAACAAAAGTTTATATACACTGACTACATAACATATTGCCCTCACAGACCCAGGTCTCGGGTAATTATCTCGGCAATCGGCTTCGCTCGGGCGATCAGCTCCAGCACCTCCTCTGGCATCGTCTCTTCGGCAAACCCCTCCCCGATGGCTTCAATATCTGCCCTGGGGTATATGGACTTGGTCATCGCCAGGGTCTGGGCCACGCCGGCGACAACACGCTCATCTGAGTACCTTTTCAAGGCACTCGGTGCATCCTCGAGACGCGCCTCTATCTGGGGGATTCTGCTGTAGCTGGTTCCCACTGGGCGGGGATCTATGAGGTCAAGGAGCCCTTTCACGGACCCGACAAGGGCCTCCCGTGACTCCCTGATCAACCTTATCTCCTCTGTGTAGAACTGATACTGGGCTCGGACATTGGTTCTCATGTCTGCCCAGATCCGCCGGCAAGTAAACTTGTCAAATTCGGCTACACACAGAATAACTAATGGATTGGCTAAGATGACAGTTAGGTTGAGGACTTACTTTCGTAGTCGGCCTCCCACCCGGCCACGGTCTTCTCCAGTTCAGCCTTTTCCTTACCGAGCTTGACGACGGCCTCCTTCAACTCGGACTTCTCTCGGTCAAGCTCAGTGTTGGCCTTTGTCAGGTCGGCCTTGACCTTCTCAAGCTCGGCCTTGGCTTCTTCGGCCTCCTTCAACTGCGATTCCTTCTCTATTCGGGTCTTTAACTCCGCTTCTAGGTCTGCACCATAGATTAGCCAAGAGCTCAACCATGCAGTCATGACACAACTGGGCAGTCGGGAACAACGCAGCTGAATGAATACATCAACGGTTCGGTCGGGAAGATATACTCGAGGATTTTACCTCTGAGCTTTCCGGCTAGGGCCCATGTCTCCGCCCTGAGTTGATCGGCGCTGCTCTTCAACCAGGGCTCCCTCCCCGCATGACGCTCCTCCATCTTGGCTTTCAATGCCCGGAGCTACTCCAATTCTGCGAGGTGGGGAGCTACCTCGATCAAGATTTCCGTCATCGCCTCATTGCGGTCGACAAGCTTCTGCTCAGGATAAAAGACGGATCAAGGACGGAGTCAGACATCAAAACAAGAAGATTGTCAAGGCTCTACCACAAGAATCATTCCGCGACCCCTTGGGACCCGCTGATGGTGGCGCGAAGCAGGCTTTCGCGCTCTCTCCTTGCAACGACTTCATCGAGCCTAAAGCTTTTCGCAGTACCATCGCGAGTTGTCCATGTAAAGGTCCGGGGCATCACACGTGGAGGAGCTTTGATCCGAGGCAGATGTGGGATCTCTGGCGGCAGCGGCAGCGGCGACGATGACGGCGACGACCACAACGGCGATGGGGTCCTGGCCTCAGCGCCACAGTCCCCCGCGACCTCTGGGACCGGCTCAGGGGCTCCGTCCGCGGCTTCCGCGATGAGTGGCGCCTCGGGAGCTGGGGCCTCAATCTCAGCAGCCACCCCTCGGTCGGGTGGCGGCAGCGGCCCTGTAGTCGGGGCCACCTCGGTCTCAGCGACCAGGCTGGCCGCCGGCTCAACAGGTGTGTTCGCGGCCGCTGGCTCGGCTGGGGCAGGCTCACCAAGTGGAGCGGTCGGGTCGACCTCCTTGAGATCGATATCGGCTTGCTTCCTGCATGACGAAACAATGCATCACGACACTGCTTCAACACACAAAGACTTTAGAAGACCCGGAGCAGCGCACCTCTTGGAGAACTTCAGCTTCTTGCCGGGCGACCTGCTCCCCGGCGGAGCACTAGCTCCGGCAGTCGGCCCGGTCGGCGTCACAGTCGGCGGAGGCGTATCAACCCGAGTCGGCCCTGACTCTGGTATGGTCGGCTCGGGCGCCTCCGCCCCAGGCGGCGTCTGCTCTAGCCGGCCCCTCGGTGGCGCCACGGCCGGGCTCGACAACGTCGGGCTTAAACACGCAGGTCTAAACCTGGGACTTGACCGCTTGGGCGTCACGGCGGCGGCGTCCTTTATTTTCAAGCTTCCGCTCACGGCGCGCGCCGTCATGGCCCCCTCGCCCCGATATAAAATCGGCTTCTTTCCCGCTCCCTTGGAGTCGGGTTGGGCAGCAGAGGGACTCCTTGGCCTCTTCTTCGACGCGACGGCCGACAATGGATGGGAGTCTTCATCAAACTCCACGCACCACTACAAGAAGATCCACAAGATACATCATATGCTGCCGGAAACTCAGATATTTGAGCCCGCAGGCACACGCTACGAAGGGAAGACGAATGTTACCTCGGTCCGGGGCCGGTTGTGCTTGAAACACGCAATGCATCTCTTCTTGTCTTCAGTTTCAATTACCCCGCTGGAGAAGTATCCAAACAAGGTCTCTGTTACCTTCTGCTCGTCGGCCGACTCCCGACTAACTCGGTCAGGGTCATTTTTTCCCTGATAGTCCCAGCCGAACACGCTCCTCAGCTTCAGGGGCTGGAAGCGCCGGGTCAGGAACCGCCTGGCTACCCAGGGACCAGTCAGGCCGGCCTTCTTGAAATTATCTAGCTTCGCCAGCAGCAGGTGCACTTGACCCATCTCCTCATAGGTTGGGTCCACCGACCAATTCAGCGAAAACATCGATGGCAAGCCGGAAAATGGCCGCAAGGAGGGTGCCAGATTTGTGCAATAGAACCACTCCTTGTGCCAGCCTTTCAAGGAGGATTTCAAGGGAAGATCAAGATACGACTTTTTCCTATCACCCCTCAATTGAAGACCAGCCCCCCCCCCCCCCCCGATTACACTGATGTTAGATTTGGAGGGCTGAGGCTTAATGTGGAACAGATGCCTGAAGAAGAGGAAATGGGGTACCACATCCAAATAGCACTCACACAGAGTGACAAAAATAGAGATCTGAAGGATTGAGTTGGGGTTCAAATGCACTAACTCCAGCCCATAGAAATCAAGGATGCGGCGGAAGAAATCAGAAGACGGAAGGCACAAGCCTCGATCGAAAAAGGAGGCGAAAACTACCGTTTCTCCAGGTTGGGGATTTGGGCTCGACTCATCCCTGGCCGACCGTCAGCGAATCACTTCTTGGCTAGGCAACTTTAGCTCGCTTTCCAGCCACTTCAGCTTCACCAAGCCGCAGTCCGAATTCGGCCAAGAACTCCCCGGCGCACCCGCAAGATCCGATGCCTTCGGCATGACTAGAGGCGATGAGATTTGGGGAAAAGCAAATCGGGGGCTTGGAACAAGCAAGGAGGATTGGAGTCGCCCGAGTTCGGGTGGGGAATGGTGCTAGCTAACCCTAGCCGAGCAGGCGGCGAAAAGTTGGGCGCGAAGGTGGAAGACGAAGCGGTTGGCTGATTTGGGGAAGATGAAGGAATCTTTTTCTCTCTCCCCGTTTTTTATAGAGCCGATGCCGACTAGATGGGCCTGGGCCTACACAGTCAGCACTGGGCCACCAAGATATGAGTTCCTACAGTAGCATGCTCCATGTGGGCCGCTTGCAGGCTGGGTTGAAATTATAGTGCTGGTGCTACTAACAGGAGTCGATGAGGTAAACAGATATGCTTCTTGAAAGCCTTATTGCTAAACATATACGTTTGGGTATCTGTTTTTATCTACTAGGTCTCGAGGATATATCCTGACAAGGATCACAAGCTGGTCTTCATTACAATTGGAGATGCAGGTATCTCTCTTGAGTACACCTAATCACGTTATGGATTATTTTCATAAGGTGGTACTCTGCCTACATGCGTGGCCATCAGTTGCCATGAGCAACATTTACCCGCTGACATGATGCGGAAGAGTCTAACTTTCGAGTAGTGCACTACTCGGGAGAGACTATAAATATCTTTTCCCGCTGACATGATGCGGAGGAGTCTAACTTTTGAGTGGGACGCCACTCGGAAAAGACTATAAACCCCCTTTTCCGGCTAACATGACGCTGAAGAGTCCCATACACGAGTAGCATCCTACTCGGCAAGACTATAAATACATATTCCGACTGACATGAAGTCGAAGAGCCCTACATACGAGTAGTCTTCTACTCGGCAAGACTATAAAGTTTATTCTGGTTGACATGATACCGAAGAGTCGTACATACTAGTAGTAATCTACTTGGGAAAGACTTTCAGGTTAAAGATCTTTGACTTTATGTTTAATTGTCTTCACAATTAAGCACAAAGTCAGGGGCTACACCTAATAGGTGCGCCTATTCGGTGCACACTATTCATATATCTACATGAAGCCCTTCATAGCCTCGCTGCTAGCTGACATGAAGCAGGACTCGGGAGAAGACTTACTCGGACAAAGAGTACTCGGGCGCACTGCACTCGGGCAACCTTCACCGTGGAGGACGAGCATTCGGCATCAGCTGTGACTCAACTATGAAGGTCTCAGGGGCTACTGTGGAGGCCATGGGCCCCGGGTACCTCATTACTAGTACATGGGCCACTCGGATAGAGGATGGGCCAAACCATGCAATTAGAGATAAGATAGCATCTGGCAGGCTTTGCCTTGTATAATAAGGAAATATAGTCTTAGTCGGATAGGATTCTATCTCTAAGAAGGAAATCTCTTGGCTGTATCCGGCTAGGATCCTTATCATGTACCCCTGTCCCCTAGTATATAAAGGGAGGCAGGGCGCTCCTCAGGGCAAGCACAACAAGAACAACCAGATCATCGATCTCCATACACCTCAGAGGAATAACACCTCAACTGGACGTAGGGTATTACCTCACCTTGAGGGCCTGAACCAGTATAATTCTCCTGTGTTCCTCTACAGTCCATCGAATTCACCCTCGCCGAGTAGCCCCATAGATTTATTGCCGGTGCAAAGCATCGACAGTTGCTTTGATCAGGGATAGATTAAAGGTAGCTCAGTCTCGACAAAAGAGTTACGCTGACAACTGTCGTAGGGATTTAACTTTTGAAAAGGAGGACTATGTCTATTTGAAGGTAACCCCATTGAGAGGAACCAAGAGGTTTCAAGTGAAAGGAAAGCTTGCCCCGAGGTATGTAGGTCCGTTCCGGATCGTTGCTCGTCGAGGAGAAGTTGCGTATCAGTTGGAGCTGCCGCCATCAATGTCAGGGATCCATGATGTGTTCCACATCTCACAGTTGAAGAAGTGTCTTCGGGTGCCAGAAGAAGAAACCCCGTTGTAGGCAGTGGAATTGCAACCAGATCTGATATTTCATGAACATCCAATCAAGATCCTCGAGACAGCAGAGCGAACCACAAGGAGTAAGACCATCCGTTTCTGTAAGGTTCAGTGGAGTCATCACACAGAAGCAGAAGCCACCTGGGAGCATGAAGATGATCTGAGGGCAGAGTTTCCTGAGTTGTTCCCAAGCCTGTCTGAATCTCGGGGTCGAGATTCCGTTTAAGGGGGGTAGGTTTGTCACGTCCGGATTTTATCATTTTACGTTCTTTTTGTCCGATTGCGAAAATCCACCTCTGGTTTATTCGCCTCAAACAGCTTAATGAAAAATTTCATAATAAAAAGGATTTAATATGATTAGATAATTAATTACGGTGTGAATTGTTTCTGTTTTCTTAATCGGATTTATTTGGATTTCGGAAGTGGAGCTCGTTTCCCAATTTATTTTTCCCCCGGATTCACAGACTCTAATTTTCACATCTGTACCAAATTCTAGATTCCCCGGAGGTTCGATTTCATTCCCTAATTCTACAAATAATCCCAACAATTTCAAAGGGTCCGAATTTGGCAACTTTTCGAAAAACCCCCTGCCTTTTTCCTTTTCTTTTTCCCTTCCTCTCATTTTCCCTTCTTCCACTCAGCCCCTCCCCTTCCTTTCTTTTTCTCCTCAGCTCCCTCTTCTTTCTCCTTTGGCCAGGGGCCAAAGGCCTTCTTCCTCATGCCACGGCCGGCCCACCTGCCGCCACACCAACGCCCCTGTCCTCGCGCCGAGCCCCGGCCCGGCCTGCTCCTGCGCCGCCGCGAGAGCCCAGTCCGCCGCCTCCGCCTGCACCACGCCCTGGCCTAGCCCACGCCGACACCGCTGCGCCTCCTCCGTTGCGCCGCCTGGCCCATCCCGTGCGCCGCCCTAACCGCCACCCGCCCTAGCCGCAAGCTGCCCCTATATATATATGCACAACCGGCGTCGTTTTTTTCCTCTTCTTCCGAAGCCGACGATGCCACTGCCACCTTCCTCCGCAGCCACACCACGCCGACGTGCCGCCACAGCGCCGAGCCACCGATGCCACCGGTGAGCACTGCCACCCTGTGCCATTTTCCCTCCTTGCCTGTGCCTGCGTCCTGCTTCCCCAGCCGACGCCACCGCCGCCGAGCTCGCCTCCTCATCCCTGCTCCAGCGCCGCCGCCGCCGGTCTGCCGCCGCCGCCGACGCCGGTCCACCGCCGCTCGCCAACGCCGTCACTGCCGAGCTACGCCAGCGCCCGCGTTGTGGCCGAAGCAGCCAACCAACTGGCAGGCAGAGCCTTGTCCTCCCCTTAGTGGCATTGACATATGGGCCCCACGTCTGAAAATTTTTCCCTTTGATCTACACTATTGGTTTTTCCTAGATCGAATCTCAACCATAGGATTTCTTTAATCCAATCTTGCCACATCACCTCGCCACGTCAGCCCTAAATCTCGCCTTGTCGTCGCCACATCATCGTCTCATCATCCAATCCGGTATATGTGTCGCCACGTGGCGTCCACGTCGTAAGGTCCACCACACCTCTCACTCTTCTGGTCCGTAGACCGAGTCCATCATGGACTAGCTCACTGACCAGTGGTCCCCGCTCCTTTTCCTCCACAAAAAAAATTCAATTTCCGAATTTAAAATCCAAGGAATATTCCTTCTCTTTTACCCTCGGATTTTCCTGATTCCAAACTTCCGGAGTTCATATCTCATCCATCCGGACTCCAATTCGACCTGTTCTTTTTCCTAAATTCTTCTAAAATCGAGCTCTACCCCCTGGTCCAGTTGGTTATTTTAATTGATGTTATTTTGGCTGTTTTCTTCTGGAATTGGGGATTCCGAGTCTTGACACTGCCGGCCCAGGTGGTTAGATGACAGGTTTTATGGTTAGCCATGGGTACTTTCTTGTCAGTGTGAGGGAAAGGTGGCTCATGTGGGAAGGCAATGTTGAGGCAGAGTTTCTAAAAAGCCTTGTTACAGATTTCTTGGCCGCACACAATGAGAAGTGTGATATTTGCGCATGGCCATTAAGAGGATGATGTATCTTGTGGGTAAAGCTGTACAACCTCTACAGAGTGTTTAACTAATCTATTCGAATAGCCGCGTTCGCGGTCATGGACATGCTCGGTGAATTCAAATGAGGGGTAGTTTGCGAAAACAAGGGATAGTAATGATGCTGTGTGCAGGAAAATGAATTTAGCTATGTGGTCCTGTGTGGACGGGTCCTGTGTGGATGGTTGGATGGTAACACCCGTTATTTAAAATGTTGTTTTTGATCTCTGTTTATAAATTGTTTATAACTGCAACTGCTGTGTTATGTAAAATTGTCTTAGCCTTTCTTTGTCAGCTGTGCATATGCATATTTCCATGTACTTGCTGAGTATTCCATATACTCACCTTGCAATTCCCCCTAATTCGAGAAGAAAGGTTTCTGCTGTTCCCGAAGGAGTTTGCTGCTGAAGACGAGGAATAGGCCATGTGCCCTAGTTGACTGCCTGTGGCATGTTAAATGGAGCTTCCACGTATTTATTTTATTTTCACTGCTATCTTCTTTTCTTTAGGCCCTTCGTGGCATAATAAATGTAAACTTTAGCCATAAGGCTTGGTCACGGTCAATTTATTAATAAATAGTTTAGTTTCCTTAGAGATGTTGGCTGTGATATTATTCTTGTGACTGTGTGTGCTAGCGTGATCCTGGGCTAGTACGTGTACACAGAGGGTCCTGTTTTGGGGTCCCACACTCTTTCTTGTCGTCGAGGGCCTCAGCGACTGCCTCGGCTGAGTTGGCATACTTGTTCGCCATATCGAAGAGAGCCCTGACAGAGGCTATCGGCTTCTGAGTAAATTTGGCGATGAAGCCTTTGACTCCTTTACGGAAAGCGGCGATGATGACCTTATCCTTGATCATTGGGATCGAGTTGCGCTTCTCGGAAAACCTTTTGATGAACTCACGGAGAGTCTCATTTTCCTCTGGTGCAGTTGATGCGACTGGGTGCCCAGCGATCGTCATCTCGCAACCGCTACACCCACATGTCTAGTTGTTATCAACCACGCTCTCATGTAGTCGACCTCACCACGAAAGTTTTATCCTGCAAGCAATCGAAGAAGCTCATAAGAACAAGGAAGAACGCAATCTGAATTGCAGATGGATGTTTAGCACACAAAGTTGGGGTTCTACAAACCGATCTAGACGGCGAAGCTGTAATGGCAGAATAATCTAAGCAAAATCCACCTTTAAATAGCGGCGGCTACTAAATATATATGAGTTAGGACGTCCTAGGGTTAGGATTTTCCCTGTGAGGGGTGCACTCCTCATGGGTTTAGCCCACAACACAAATACAAGGCCCAAGGTCCAAAACAGACTCGGACTGGAAGAGTTACTTGTCTTGTTTCGACGATTCCAGACAGCTCAGTAGGAATTTTGACATGGGACCAAAACCATCTGAAAGTAGACTCCATAAACTTTCCAACAAGTACTCATGGGCCCCGAGAGTCCTTTTGGATCAGCAGCTAGGTCTGTTTGAAGTTGATGCTGTCAGGAGGCCTGAATCCGAATCCAAAACATGCAGAACTTCATCTCTTGCTTTCTATGGACCAAAAAGTGACGTGATGATGTAGGAGTAGACTTGGGTAAGGTCTTGGTTTGGTCTCCAATCAACTTCTTTGATCATCTATGTGTTCCTTGCGCTCGGTCTCTTTTCCTTCTCCCAAGCAAGTATCTCTGCAAACAAGAACACACAAAACTCATGGTACAATAACGGCTGTTCAAATATATAACGCGTAAATCTTACGTAGAAAGCATGCACCTTTGGTTGATGAATACATAAGGTAGCTAAGGTCATATCCGAGCTAGTGATGTCCTCATCATCCTCCCCTTCTTGATTGGAAGCCGTCCGCGGTTTCACCTTGTCATTAAGCCTGATGAACATATATTTATCTTTCACAACATAGGGCGAAGTAGTGTTATGCATATGGTTGGATTCTGAAATTTTTAAACACGGAGAACACTTTGTAGTGTCGTGCAGCTCACAACACTCCTCTTCCTGCAAACCAACCTACAACTCATTTAAACAACTAGAGGAACTAAATAGAGAATTATTTATACTCATGCGGTCCTCTAGACAAGACATATCATTATGAAAAGAAGGTATATTAAAATTCGAATAAATATATACTCTATGCATATTATATTCTCCTTTATTATCATAATTACCAATTGTGGAGACCATGGGGATAGGCCACACGGATAGAGGATGGGCTGAATCATGTAATTAGAGATAAGATAGCACCCGGCAGACTTTACCTTGTACGATAAGGAATAATAGTCTTAGTCGGATAGGTTTCTATCTCTAAGCAGGAAATCCCTTGGCTGTATCTGGCTGGGATCCTTATCATGTACCCCTATCCCCTAGTATATAAAGGGAGGCAGGGTGGCCCATGAGGGCACGGAAGATCATTGATCACAAACCACCTCACAGGAATAATACCTCAACTGGACGTAGGGTATTACCTCACATCGAGGGCCTGAACCAGTATAAATCTTCTCTATGTTCCTCTGCAATCCACCGAATTCACCTTTGCCGAGTAGCCCTATAGTTTTATTGCCGGTGCAAAGCATCGACAGTTGGCGCGCCAGGTAGGGGCCCTGGCGAATTCTTCATCAGCAAATTCGATGGATCCAACAAACGGAGTCGACGGCAACAAGTTCTCCCCTGGAGACAAGATTTCCTTTGGAAGCCTCGATTTCGTTGCCAACCAGATCGGCAACCTTACCTTGGCCGGAACAGATCTAATCCAGCCGGCAGAGGAGCCAGCCGACGTAGCACCAGTCGGCCCATAGGACGTCGTGATCTCCTTCCACGACTTATTGCGGCAGTCCTTCACATCGCCAAGCATAGGGACAACTCTCTCCTTCGGCGTCCGACTTGCGCTAGGCCTTGAGCTAGCCCGGGTTGGGCCAAGAAGGGGAGAGATCGTCAATCTCCCACACGGACTCAGCGACGCTGTGGATTTACATCCCGCACAACAGACCCGATCTCCTGCGATTCAGTTTGGACATGGCCAAGCGTCGTTTAAGATTGGATCTAGAGAGGCTGGGGTCGTTCTCACTCCGATAAACTACTCGGAGTCCGACTCCAAGTCAGATAATGGTTCGAACGCCAGTTCGGACTCTAGTCTGGCGAGTTTTCTCCTCCCCCGCGAGATCTTCATGGCTTCAACACCACCCTCCGAGGTGCGCCGACTACAAGAGGAGCAGCAGGAGGAGGCGCGCCGACTACAACAACAGGAGGAAGCTGATCACGAGGCTCACAATGACGGGCTACGCAGAGCTGGGCGAGCAGCCCAGCAGCAGACTCTCCAAACTAAAGTCAGCGATCACGACGTCTTCGTCACGCCGCAACAGAATGTTGTGGCCACCGCAACTTTGCTAGACACGCTCCAGCTCGGGCCTGATCACCAGGCCACCCCAACTATCGCCAAGATCAAGGCGATGATCACGGCTGTTGCCTGCCAACAACAAAAGCAGCAGTCGGGCGACACCCTAGTACCGACTAACCGGTCGGGATCTCCAGCAGCGGGCTCATCCACATCAGCTCGGCGTCGGGCGGCCGGCTCGAGTCAGCCACGCGAGGAGTCTAGGCAAACTACACTCGGCAATACTAATAACAACAACCGGCGCCGTCACCAGTATGATCGCCGGCCTAATCAAGACCTCCGAGAGCGCCTACAACATGACCTTCGACATACTATCAGCGCCCAGTGCCGCGAACGACAAGAAGATGAGCGCCGCCGACTGGAAGACAAAAACAAGCTCTTTGGCCTCCATCACGAGAGGTTTAACTGCCGTGGTCGAAGCTCGAGCCCCCACGAAGACGAAGGCATTCCAGCTTTCACTCGGGAGATGCAGGACGCCCACTGGCCGACTGGCTTTAAGCCCACTGGGATTGAAAAGTATGACGGCAAGACAAATCCTAAGTCTTGGCTCACCATATATACCCTAGCAATTCGAGCTGCTGGGGGCAACACAAGGCCATGGCTAACTATTTCCCAGTCGCGCTAGCCAACTCGGTAAGGACATGGCTGACAGGCCTCCCAAGGTGGTCGATCGGTTCTTGGGGAGAACTCAGGGATCGGTTCATCGCTAACTTTCAGGGGACCTACGAGAGGCCGTCTTCAGAGCACGATCTTTATCAGCTGCACCAGAAGAAGAATGAGTCTCTGTGAGATTCCATCAAGAGGTTTTCCGAGAAGCGTAACAAGATCCCAATGATCCGCGACGAGGCTGTCATCGCCGCCTTCTGCAAGGGAGTAAAAGACGCCCCATTCATCGCGAAGTTCACTCGGAAACCACCGCCATCTGTCCGGGCTCTGTTCGACATGCGCAATAAATATGCCAACTCGGCTGAAGCGGTTGCAGAGGCCCTCGACGAGAAGAAGGAGTCCCGACAGAAGGGCCAAAAGGCGAAAACCGACAACAAGCCATCTCAAAACAAGTCTGGCAGCAGCAAGCGGAAGTCGAACAACGAGGTGGCCAACATGGAGCACACTCGGTCGCGGCCCCAACGGAATAACGACTACCAGAAAGTCATGAGCGGGCCATGCCCCTTCCACCCCAAGGGCAAGCACGCGGCCAAAGACTGCTACATGCTAAAGTAGTTCGCCTCCGAGCAAGCTTCATCATCTGGCGCTGACAAGGACAAAGACAAGCCAGATCAGGGCCCGGCCGATGATTTCCAACATCCTCAGGCCAAGCTCAACCACACCTTCGGAGGGCCGTCCGCGTACTAGTGCAAGCGCAAACAAAAGCTAACAGCGCGCGACATCAACACGGTCTCTACGTCGGACACCCCCCAGTACCTGCGCTGGTCAGAGATGGCCATTACTTTCAATCGTGCGGATCACCCAGATCGGGTTTCTCACCCGGGACGTTATCCACTCGTCCTGGACCCGGTCGTCAGATACATCAGGCTGAAGAAAACCCTCATCGACGGAGGCAGCGCGCTCAACATCCTATTCGCCAAGACTTTGGACGAGATGAAGATTGCTCATTCAGAACTACGGTCGAGTACTGCGCCCTTCCACGGGATAATTCCCGGCCTGTCATCAACTCCACTTGGGCAGATAACCTTGCTGGTAACCTTCGGCATGCAGGATAACTTCCGCATGGAAAACGACTGTTTCGAGGTTGCTGACTTCGAGACCGCGTACCACGCGATACTCGGACGACTGGCACTCGCCAAATTCATGGCAATACCGCACTATACATACATGGTGCTCAAGATGCCTGGGCCAGCAGGAGTCCTCTTCCTCCGCAGCGACATCAAGCAAGCCTTCACCTGCGACAAGGAGAGCTGCGAGCTGGCTCAATCACAAGAGGCGGCAGTCGGGCGCGATAGCATTCGGCAAGCCGTCACAACTGAAGTCGAGCAGGGTCAAGTTCCAGCGAAAAAAACAGCGAAGTCAGGAATTTCAGCGAACTCTGACATGAAGAAGATCCCCCTAGACCCTTCCGACCCCTCCAAGACTGCTCTAGTCGGGACCGGACTCGACCCCAAATAGGAAGACGTGCTCGTCACCTTCCTACAAGACAATAAAGATATCTTCGCATGGAAACTGTCCGACATGCCGGGCGTACCAAGGGTGGTGATCGAGCACGCCCTCAATGTGAAGACAGATGCCAAGCCAGTCAAGCAACGACTGTGGCACTTCACTCAAGACTGCAAGGATGCTATTCGGGAGGAAATTACCAAGCTCCTTGCAGCCGGGTTCATCAAGGAGGTCTATCACCCGGATTGGCTGGCAAACCCAGTTCTGGTCCGGAAGAAAAACAGTAAATGGCTCATGTGCGTCGACTACACCGATCTCAACAAGGTGTGCCCCAAGGACCCATTTGGTCTTCCTAGGATAGATCAGCTAGTCGATTCCACGGCAGGGTGTGACCTACTCAGTTTTCTCGACTGCTACTCGGGATACCATCAAATCAGCTTGAGGGAGACAGACTGCTTAAAGACATCTTTCATCACGCCATTTGGAGCGTACTGCTATATCACAATGCCGTTCGGTTTGAAGAATGCTGGAGCAACCTATCAACGGGCCATTCAGCGGTATCTGCACACTCAGATCGGGCGCAACGTGCAAGCCTACATCGACGACGTGGTGATCAAGACCAAGTCCAAAGAAGACCTCATCGCTGACTTGGAAGAAACCTTCCAAAACCTTCGAAGATTCAAGATGAAGCTAAACCCAGAAAAATGTGCCTTCAGTGTGCCATCCGGAAAGTTACTCGGCTTCATCGTCTCGCATCGCGGCATCGAGGCAAACCCGGAGAAAGTCAACGCCATCAGAAACATGGCTCCCCCGACTAACCTCAAAGACGTCCAGAAGCTGACATGCTGCATGGCGGCACTCAGTCGGTTTATTTCCCGACTGGGCGGACGGGGTATGCCCTTCTTCAAGCTCCTCAAAAAGGCGGACAACTTCCAATGGACTCCGGAAGCCCAGCAAGCCTTCGAAGACTTTGAACAATTTCTCACATCACCTCCCGTGTTGGCGTCACCTTTGAACCGCTAATGCTATACCTGGTGGCAACTACTCAAGTAGTCAGCACGGTGCTGGTGGTTGAGCAATCCGAACAGGGTCACATTCAGAAAACACAACAGCCAGTCTACTTTGTTAGCGAGGTCCTTGCCAACTCGAAGACGAGATATCCACAGGTCTAGAAGCTGCTATATGGCCTACTCATTACAGTCCGAAAGCTGGTGCATTATTTTCAAGCACACCAAGTCATGGTGGTCACAGCGTTTCCACTCAGGGATGTCCTTCATAATCGCGAGGCCACCGGCCGAATCCGTAAATGGGCACTCGAGTTAATGGCGTTCGATATCACCTTCCAGCCACGGACAGCAATGAAATCACAAGCTCTAGCCGACTTCATGGCCAAGTGGACGGAAGTTCAACCGCCTACATCAACAGCAAAGCTAGAGTACTGGACAATGTACTTCGATGGTTCTCTACGGATCGGCGGCGCTGGGGCTGGAGTCATATTGACGTTCCCCACTGGCGAAAAACTGAAGTACATTCTACAAATCCACTTCCCGGCCTCCCACTCAGCATCGCTATATCACTCGTTCATGGGCTCCGCATCGCTATATCACTCAGCATACGTCGACTAGTTGTGCATGGGGATTCTCAGCTCGTGGTAATCCAAGTCATGAAAGACTGGACTTGTCTCAACGACACCATGGCAGCATACTGTCAGGAGGTTCGCAAGCTGGAAAACAAGTTCGACGGCTGGAAATAACACATGGTCCTGCGTCAATACAACGACGCGGAAGACGAACTGGCAAACATGGGATCCAAGCGAGAAGCAGTTCTGACTGGAATCTTTATCGAGCAACTCATGGAGCCATTAGTCAAGAAGAAACCGGCGCCGGAGCAGTCGGGAGGCGAACCTACCCCGCCACAAACAAGGTCTGCCACATTATGTCAAGACTGGAGGACTCCTGTTTCAAAATTTCTCCAGGACGACAAAACTCCCAGAAGATCGCAGTCAAGCCGAGCAGCATCTGGATCAAACAGCGTCGAAGCAAAAGCTTCCTACTAATCGGGAGAAGGAAGAACCATGTACCGAAGAGGTAGCGCATCCAGTGTCCATCGCGTTGCATCACCACCGAGGAGGGCAAAGCAGATTCTGCAGTTGATTCACTCGGGCATATGTGGCAACCATGCCGCATCCAGACGTTAGTCGGAAAGGCTTACCCGGGCAGGGATTTTCTGCCCACAGCAGTAACAGACGCCACGGACATTGTTTGCAAGTGCAAGGGTTGCCAGTTCTACGCAAGACAAACAAATCTCCCAGCCCAGGAACTCCAAACCATCCCTATTTCTTGGCCATTCGCAGTATGGGGGCTCGACATGGTCGAGCCCTTCAAGAAGCGCCAGGAGGGTTTACACATCTATTTCATCGCGGTGATAAATTCACCAAGTGATTGAGGCTAAACCCGTATGCAACAATTACAGCAGCACGAGCAAAGGAGGACTCATGATGAGTACTACATATACCGGTTCGGGTCCCTAACGCATCATCACTGACAAGGTACTCAGTTCACGGGCGACGTATTCCAAGACTCTGCGAAATTTCGGCATCAGAAGGAATCTGCTACGCATATGTGGCACACCCGCGGAGCAACGGTAGGTTGAATGAAGCCAACGGGTATGTCTTACAAGGCATCAAGGCCAGGATATTTGACCAACTACAACCATATGCAGGCTGGTGGGTACAAGAGCTCCCATCGGTTCTCTAGTCTCTCAAAACCTCGGTTAGTCGGGCAACAAGGCACTCCCCTTTCTTCCTGGTCTACGGTGCCGAGGCTATGCTACCGACAGAGTTACAGTTCGGCTCTCCGCGAGTCCAGGCTTACTTAGAAAATGACTCAAATAATACCCGATTGGTCGAGCTAGATCAGCTGGAAGAGCAAGGGACACCGCAACAATCCAGTCGACAAGGTATCTTCAAGCCCTGCGTCGCTACCACAACCGCAATGTCCGTGGCCGCGCCTTTTTGGTCGGGGATCTCGTCCTGAGGAAAATACAAACCACCAAAGACAGGCATAAATTATCCCCAATCTGGGAAGGGCTGTTCATTATAGCCGAGGTCACGCGGCCAGGTGCCTACCGACTGAAGACCGAAGACGGTGTCCTCATCAACAACTCATGGAACATAGAACAACTACGTCCTTTCTATACCTGAGTTTTATACTTTTTCATGTGTACAGTTTCTTTGACTCACTATGCCACTTGCATCAACTGAGTAGTGAGTCGGGGGCTGCATGTATATATGTGCTGTCAATAATATACGAGCTCGTCCTACTCAGTCACGAAGCTTTACTACAACTGTCTCATTTGCCCGAGTCCAGCTTCTTACTTTGAACAATTTTATTAAGTTCTAACAGAATAACTCGGCACAGACCGCACGGTCAAGTAAAGCTAATGACGACTGAGTACATAAGCTTGGTGGCGTCGCACATATATTTGCACATGTTTCTTCACAAAAAGTGTATACATACCGACTACATAATATGTTGCCCTTACAGACCCAGGTCTCGGGTAATTACCTCAACAGTCGGCTTTGCCCGGGCAATCAGCTCCAGCGCCTCCTCGGGCATCGTCGCCTCGGCAAACCCCTCCCCAATGGCTTCAATGTCTGCCCTCGGGTAGATGGATTTGGTCATCGCCAGGGTTTGGGCCACGCCGGCAACAACATGCTCATTCGAGTACTTCTTCAAGGCACTCGGTGCATTCTCAAGACGCACCTCTATTTGGGGGATCCTGCTGCAACTGGTTCCCACAGGGCTAGGATCTATGAGGTCAAGGAGCCCTTTCACGGCCCGACGAGGGCCTCCCATGACTCCCTGATGACTCTTATCTCCTCTGTGTAAAACCGATACTGGGCCTGGACATTGACTCTCATATCTGTCCGGGTCCACCAGCGAGTAAAACTCGTTAGACTCGGTTGCAGACAGAATGATTTATCAATTGGTTAAGATCACGGTCGGGTTGAGGACTTACTTTCGTAGTCGGCCTCCCACCCGGCCACGGTCTTCTCCAGTTCAGCTTTTTCCTTACCGAGCTTGACGACGGCCTCTTTCAACTCGGCCTTCTCCCAATCAAGCTCGGTGTTGGCCCTTGTCAGGTCGGCCTTGACCTTTTCAAGCTCGGCCCTGGCTTCTTTGGCCTCCTTCAGCTGGGATTCCCTCTCTGTTCAGGTCTTTAACTCTGCTTCGAGGGCTGCACGACAGATTAGCCAAGAGCTCAACCGTGCAGTCATGACATAACTGGGCAGTCGGGAACAACGCAGCTGAATGAATACGTCAATGGTTCAGTCGGGAAGGCGCATTCGGGGAATTTACCTCTGATCTTTCCGGCTAGCGCCCAAGTCTCCTCCATGAGCTGGTCGGCGCCACTCTTCAGCCAGGCTTCCCTCCCCGCGTGATGCTCCTCCATCTCGGCATTCAATGCCCGGAGCTACTCCAATTCCGCGAGGTGGGGAGCCATTTTGACCAGGATCTCTGTCATCGCCTCATTGCGGTCAACAAGCTTCTGCTCAGGGTAAAAAACAAATCAAGGATGGAGTCAGACGTCAAAACGAGAAGATCACCACGACTCTGCCACAAGAATCATTCCACGACTCCTTGGGACCTGCTGATAGAGGCGCGAAGCAAGCTTTCACGTTCCCTTCTCGTGACAACTTCATCAAGCCTGAAGCTCTTCACGGTCCCGTCAGGCGCCGTCCAGGTGAATGTCCGGGGCATCCTACGCGAAGGAGCTTCAATCCGAAGCAAGTTCGGGATCTCTGGCGGCGGCGGCGACGACGACGACGACCATGACGGCGACGGGGTCCCAGCCCCCATGCCGCCATCCCCCACGGCCTCGGGGACCGGCTCGGGGGCTCCGACAACGGCCTCCGCGATGGGCAACGCTTCAGGGGCTGGGGCCTCAACCTCAGCAGCTGCCTCTTGGTCGGGTGCCGGCGGCGACCCTGCAGTCGGGACCACCTCAGTCTCCACGACTGGGCTGGCCACCGGCTCAGCGGGTGTGTTCGCGGCCGCCGGCTCGGCTGGAGCAGGCTCTTCAAGGGGAGCGGTCGGATCGGTCTCCTTGAGATCGATATCCGCCTGCTTCCTGCATGACGAAACAAGACATTAAAACACTACAACAACACGCAAGGATTCCAGGAGATCCGGAGCAGCATACCTCTTGGAGAACTTCAGTTTCCTGCCGGGCGACCTGGGTCCTGGCAGAGCGCTATCTCCGGTCGTCAGCCTGGCTGGCGAATTGGTCGGTGCCACAGTCAGTGGCAGCATATCAGCTCGAGTCGGCCCCAGTTCTGGTGTGGCTGGTTTGGGCACCCCCGTCCTCGGCGATGTCTGCTCTGGCCGGCCCCTCGACGGTGCTGTTGCCGAACTCGACAATGTTGGGCTCAAACCCACAAGTCTCAACCTTGGGCTTGATCGCCTGGGCGCCGCGGTGACGGTGTCCTTTATCTTCAGGCTTCCTGCCACGGCGCACGGCGTCATGGCCTCCTCGCCCCGATACAGAATCGGCTTCTTCCCCGCTCTCTTGGAGTCGGGCTGTGTGGGTGCCATGGGCCCCGGGTACCTCATGACAAGCATATGGGCCACTCGGATAGAGGATGGGCCTAGCCTTGTAATTAGAGATATAGCTAGATTCGGCAGACTTCGCCTTGTATAGAAAGGAATATACAGTCCTAGTCGGGTACGTTATATCTCTAAGGGGAGATCTCCTAGTCGTAATCCGATGGGGACTCCTACCTTGTAACCTTGTCCCCCAGTATATAAGGGGAGGCAGGGCGCCCCATGAGGGCAGAAGAGCTCATAGAAGCACACGGCCATACAGTTCATCAGAACTACCACCGTATATCCTCAAAGGAATACATACAAACTGGACGTAGGGTATTACCTCACATCGAGGGCCTGAACCAGTATAAAATTTCCTTGTGTTCCTTTGCAATCCACCGAGTTTACATCCGCCGACTAGCCCCATATATTTATTGCCGGTGTAAAACATCGACAGTTGGCGCGCCAGGTAGGGGATTCGGTGCGATCTACATCTACAAGCTCGATGGATCCAACAACCGGAGTCGACGGCGGCAAATTCTCTCCCGAAGATACAATCTCATTCGGAAGCCTCGACTTCGCCGCCGACATGTTCGGCAATCTCACCCCGGCCACAGACAGGACCCGATCCAACCCGGCCGGAGGAACCAGCTGACTCCGCGCCAGTCGACCCACACGACGCTGCAGGCAATCTTCGACGAACATGCTCGGTGATCTCCATACGCCCGAGTCCAGCGACAACTCTCCTTTCAGTGTTCGACTCGGACTCGGTTTTTTTTGAGCCGGCCCGAGACGGGCCGAGAAGCGAAAGAGAAGAGTACGTCAACTTAATCCCGTTCGGACTCACGACGCCGCGGATATCTAGAAGTCTACATCCGACCGCGGCAAACCCGAATCCCCTGGATTTCGACTCGGATACAGCGGCTCCGAAAAACAGCAAAAAAAAAGAATCGGAATCTAGGGAAAAGTCGGAGTTGTAATCACCCCCATCAAACTATTTCCGACTCGACTCTCAGTCGGACTACGACTCCCAGTCGGATATCCGACTCACAAGTCGGATACCAGCTCGGCAAGCTTCACTCTCCGCCGCGAGAAATTTCATGGCATCCAGAGCCTCTACTCCTATTCAGGAATCATGCCGACGACACAGAAGCCACAAGAGGAGGAGGCCTGCCGACTGCAAGAAACAAACAGGAGGAGAAGCAAGACGCGCTGCACGCCCACAACGACGATCTACGCAAGGCTGAGCAAGACCGCTCAGCAGCAAATCCTTCCAAACCGAGTCGGCAGGACCACCGAATGTCTTCGATTACTCCCCAAACAGAAACATCGTGGCCGCTGCAACCCTACTGGGACACAGTCCACTTGGGGCCTGATCATCAGGCCACCCCGACGATCGCCAAGGATAAAAGCCAAACTTACCGCTGCTGCATGTCAGCAGCACCAACAGTCGGGAGATACCCCTCATACCGACCAAGCTCGGCATCCCCAATGGCAGTCTCTCGTCTAACCTCAAAGCGACGCCGAGTGGCCGGCTCTAGTACAGCTGCACACGGAGTCACGCCAACGTACATTCGGCAACCCAAACAACAACCGGCAACGTCGAAGTGACCGTCGGACAACCGGAATCTCCGAGCCAACTTGGCGTGATCTTCGGCAGGGACACCAAATATGCTCGGCGCCAGCGAACGAGAAGAAGACGAGAAGCAACGCCAACTGGGGGAACGAGAACAGAGCATTTCGGCCTCCACCACGAGCGGTTTCGCCGCCGTTTCAGTCGGGTCGGAGTCCTCATGAAGACGAAGGCATACCGGCCTTACCCCAGGACAGCTAAACAGGTCGCTGCCAGTCGGGTTCAAGCCTACACAAGCATCAAAAAATACGACGGCAAGACCAATCCTAGTCCTGGCTCACAGCATACACTCTGGCAATCCAAGCTGCTGGAGTGTACCACAAATCAGGCTAACTACCTCCTAGTTGCTCTAGCCGACTCAGCGAGGACATGGCTAACAGGACTTCCCAAGCAATCAATCGGCTCTTGGGAAACTCTGGGAACGTTTCATCACCAATTTCAGGAACTACGAGAGGCCATCTTCCGAGTACGACCTATATCAGTTGGTCAAAGGAAGACACGAGTCTCTTCGTGACTTCATCAAGAGGGTGTTCTGAGAATGGAACTCAATCCGAACATCAAGGATGAGGTCGTTCATCGCCGCCGCTTTCGAAAAGGAGTCAAAGACACCTCGTTCATCGACAAATTCACGCGGGAAGTCCTCCCAACTCTGTCAAGGCCCTATTCGACATGGCAAACAAGTACGCCGACATCGGCCCACGCTGTTGCCGAGGCCCTACGATGACAACAATCCCCCTGACAGAAGTAGTAGCGGACGACACCGACATCAATTTAAGACGTCCATCTATTGCGTTAACGCTGGGAATCGCAAACGCAAGTCAGACGGCTCCATTGTGCAGTCGTCACGACCCCTTCGACCTTCAACACTGAGGATTATCAGAACAAACAAGTGACATGCTCGGGGCTCACAAGCTCAAACACGAGGATGGCATCCCCACTCCCAAATACGAACAGCTAAGTCGCTTCTGAAATAAACATCTCCTCACTCGGCCTTGCTAGTGCCACAGCCGCTTACACCTAATAGGTTATAAGCTGCGCATTTACTTTTTCCAGTTTTTTGCTCTTAAAATGATTACAAAAGTACTCGAGTAGCATAATCTCGATCCGTGAAACTCTGCTCCATGTAAATCCATTGACGAACTCAAGTCACCCAAAACGCGTGCCTGGGAAAGAGCCATGAGCCAACTCCCGACGCTAGGGCTGACTAGTCGGGCAGAGTGCTTAAACGTAAGGGGTCAACTACTCGAGGATTAATATCAAAAAGAGGAAGAACACGTATTTACATACATTGTAAAAATACATTTTATTCGGTATGTGATTATTTTCATCATCAGATGCTACTCATCCGATATTTTTATATTGCAGGCCCAGCTCCGGATATGCGTACAGGAACTCAGGGCTTCGAGCCTATCTCCTACGCTCGGGGGCTGGACAAGTCTGCCGAAATACACTCGGATGCTCCATGAGGGCTACTTACCGAGTACTTGCCGCCAGTCGGACTCATCTCCCCGACTACGCTCCATGGGAGCTAACAATCGGCCCCCGGCGCCAGTCGGGCTGTATACCACGTTTGTCGGCTAAGGTAGGGTACGCCCCCATGAGGTCGCCAGCCGATCCTACGCTAATGCTAGTTTGGGTACCTTATTTGTCACGGTTCTGTCAGGTGGTACGCCCCATGAGGGTCGCTAGCCGAATCCTATGCTAATGCAAGGTTCGGGTGCCTGGCTTGGCTAATTCTATTGGAAGGGTACGCCCCATGAGGGTCGCCAGCCGAACCCTTGCTAATGCAAGGTTCGGGTACCTTGTTCGGCTTTACCCAAGTCAGAGAAGACTTACATCGTCAAAGTGCATCCGGATTCTCATGCACTGTGTCACACCTGAGAGAGGCAAGCAATCCTCATTATACCCACTCAGGCTTACGTGGCAACCAGTTTGCATCCAGAACGTAAGTCGGAAGGCTTGCGAATAAGGATTCTCTGGCTGATTGCGGTTACCGACACCAAAAAACTCATCCTGACAGGCAAATGGATGATACTTCTATAGAGCTATGCCGGATAGGTCGGCTCAGGCCGGCCTTTATTTGGTAGCAGCCACCAAGATATGAGTTCCTACAGTAGCATGCTCCATGTGGGCCGCCCGCAGGCTGAGTTGAAATTATACGCGCTGGTGCTACCAACAGGAGCCGATGAGGTAAACAGATATGCTTTCATGAGAGCCTTATTGCTAAACATATATGTTGGTATCTGTCTTATCCGCCAGGTCTCGAGGGATAACATCCTTACAAGGATCACAAGCTGGTCTTCATTGAAATTGGAGATACAGGTATCTCTCTCGAGTACACCTAACCACGTAATGGATTTATTTTTCATACAGTGGTACTCGCCTATATGCGCGGCCACCAGTTGCCATGAGCAACATTACTCCACCGACATGACGCTGAAGAGTCTAACTTTCGAGTAGTGCACTACTCGGGAGAGACTATAAATTCTCATTCCCGCTGACATGATGCGGAAGAGTCTAACTTCCGAATGGGACGCCACTCGGAAAGACTATAAACACCTTTTCCGGCTGACATGATGCCGACGAGTCTAATTTTCGAGTAGTATACTACTCAGGAAAGACTATAAAACACCCCCCTTTCCAGCTGACCATTGACGCTGAAGAGTCCCATATACGAGTAGCATCCTACTCGGCAAGACTATAAACGCACATTCCGACTGACATGAAGTCGAAGAGTCCTATATACGAGTAGTTCCCTACTCGGCAAGACTATAAATCATATTCCGGTTGACATGATACCGAAAGAGTCTCATGTACCAGTAGTAATCTACTCGGGAAAGACTACAAGGTTAAAGATCTTGACTTCATGTTTAATTGTTTTCTCAATTAAGCACAAATCGGGGGCTACACCTAATAGGTGCGCCTATTCGGCGCACACTATTCCAACATCTACATCGAGACCTTCATAGCCTCGCTGCCAGCTGACATGAAGCAGGACTCGGGGAGAAGCAGCACTCAGACAAAGAGTAACTTCGGAGCAATGCACTCGGGAAGACTTCACCGTGGAGGATGAGCACTCGGCATCAGCTGTGAACTCAATATGAAGGTCTCGGGGGCTACTGTGGGTGCCATGGGCCCCGGGTACCTCATGACAAGCATATGGGCCACTCGGATAAGAGGCCTACCTTGTAATTAGAGATATAGCTAGATTCGGCAGACCTTCCTTGTATAGAAAGGAATATACAGTCCTAGTCGGGTACGTTATATTCTCTAAGGGGAGATCTCCTAGTCGTAATCCGATGGGGGACTCCTACCTTGTAAAACCTTCCCCGCAGTATATAAGGGGAGGCAGGGCGCCCCATGAGGGCAGAAGAGCTCATAGAAGCACACGGCCATACAGTTCATCAGAACTACCACCGTATATCCTCAAAGGAATACATACAAACTGGACGTAGGGTATTACCTCACATCGAGGGCCTGAACCAGTATAAAATTTCCTTGTGTTCCTTTGCAATCCACCGAGTTTACATCCGCCGACTAGCCCCATATATTTATTGCCGGTGTAAAACATCGACAGGCTGGGTAGCAGAGGGGCTACTCGGCCTTTTCTTCGATACAATGGCTGATAATGGGCGGGAGTCTTCGTCAAAACTCTTCGTGCCACTACAGAATGAGTCAACAAAATACATCACGTAGTGCTGAACAATCACAGTTCCATAGGCATTTATCACAGAAGAAGATTAAAGGTTACCTTGGTCCAGGGCCGAATGAAGCTATAGGCCGCGACCCGGCAGTTATCGTCTTTCGGTCGCGATCACCCTTCGGAGAAAACCGAACAGGGTCTCAGTCACTACGCCCTTGCTGGCCAACTTGTTGCTTACTCGGTCAGGATCATTTTTGCCTTTAAGGCCCAGCCAAATGCACTCCTCAGCTTCAGCGGCTGGATGCGCCGAGTCAGGAAGCGACGAGCCACCCAAGGTCGTGTTAGGCCAGCCTTTTTGAGGTCATCTAGCTTCACCAACAATTGATGTGCCTGGCCCATCTCCTCAAAGGATGGCTCTGCTGACCAATTTGGTGGAAACCACAGCGGCAAGCCGGTAAATGGGCGCAAGAGGGAGCCAGATCTGTGCAATAGAACCATTCCCTTGTGCCAGCCTTTCAGAGAAGATTTCAAGGGGAGATCAAGATATGTCTTCTTCCCATCGCTCCTCAGCTGGAGACCAGCCCCCCCAATCACACTAATATTATTCTTGGAGGGTTGGGGTTTGATGTGGAACAGATGTCGGAAGAGGATAAAATGGGGTTCAACACCCAAGAAGCACTCACAGAGAGTAACAAATATTGAGATCTGAAGAATCGAGTTGGGGTTCAAATGCACCAACTCCAACCCGTAGAAGTCAAGGACGCGGCGGAAGAAATCGGAAGATCGAAGGCACAAGCCCCGATCAAAAAAAGAGGCGAAAACTACTGTTTCACTAGGTTGGGGATTTGGGACCGACTCACCTTTAGCCGGCCGCCAGCGAATCACCTCTTGGCTGGGCAACTTCAGTTGACTCTCCAGCAGCTTCAGCTTCACCGAGCCACAATCTGAGATTGGCCAAGACTCTCCAGCACACCCGCAAGATCCGAAGCTTTTGGCATGGCTGGAAGCGGCAAGATTTGGAGAAAAACAAATCGGGGGCTTGGAACAAATGAAGAGGATTGAAATCGCCTGAGTTCGGGTAGGGAATAGCAGCAGCTAACCCTAGCCGGGCGGGAAGCGAAAAGTTGGGCACGAAGGTGGAAGACGAAGCGATTGGATGATCTGGGGAAGATGAAGGAATCTTTTCTCTCTCCCTGCTTTTATAGAGCCGATGACGACTAGATGGGCTTGGGCCTACACAGTCAGCACTGGGCCATCAATATATGAGTTCCTACAGTAGCATGCTACATGTGGGCTGCTCGCAGGCTGAGTTGAAATTATAGCGCTGGTGCTACTAACAGGAGCCGATGAGGTAAACAGATATGCTTCACGAGAGCCTTATTGCTAAACACATATGTTTGGGTATCTGTTTTATGTAGTGGTACTCGGCCTACATGCGTGGCCACCAGTTGCCATGAGCAACGTCATTCCCGCTGACATGATGCAGAAGAGTCTAACTTTCGAGTAGTGCACTACTCGGGAGAGACTATAAATATCTTTTCCCGCTGACATGATGCGGAGGAGTCTAACATCTGAGTGGGACACCCACTCGAAAAGACTATAACCCCCTTTTTCATGAAGCTGACATGAAACGCTGAAGAGTCCCATTACGAGTAGCATCCTACTTGGCAAGACTATAAACACATATTCCGACTGACATGAAGTCGAAGAGTCCTACATACGAGTAGTTCCCTACTCGCGACTATAAAGTTTATTCCAGTTGACATGATACCAAATGAGTCTCATATACCAGTAGTATCTACTCGGTGAAAGACTTCCAGGTTAAAGATCTTTGACTTTATGTTTAATTGTCTCAGCAATTAAGCACAAAGTCGGGGGCTACACCTAATCAGGTGCGCCTATTCGGTGCACACTATTCATATATCTCCATGAAGCCCTTCATAGCCTCGTTGCCAGCTGACATGAAGCAGGACTCGGGAAGAGAACTACTCAGACAAAGAGTACTTGGGAGCATCGCACTCGGGCAATCTTCACCGTGGAGGACGAGCACTCGGCATCAACTGTGACTCAACTATGAAGGTCTCAGGGGCTACTGTGGAGGCCATGGGCCCCAGGTACCTCATTACCAGCATATGGACCACTTGGATAGAGGATGGGCCAAATCATGTAATTAGAGATAAGATAGCACCCAGCAGACTTTACCTTATACGATAAGGAATAACAGTCTTAGTCGGATATGTTTCTATCTCTAAGAAGGAAATCCCTTGGCCGTATCCGGCTGGGATCCTTATCATGTACCCCTGTCCCCTAGTATATAAAGGGTGGCAGGGCGCCCCATGAGGGCACGGAAGATCATTGATCACAAACCACCTCAGAGGAATAACACCTCAACTGGACGTAGGGTATTACCTCACATTGAGGTCCTGAACCAGTATAAATCTTCTCTGTGTTCCTCTGCAATCCACCGAATTCACCTTCGCCGAGTAGCCCTATAGTTTTATTCCCGGTGCAAAGCATCGACACCAATAACATGAAAAATCACATGAGAAGGACATGGCAAATGAGATATAGCAAATAATTTCTTCTCTAAACAATTGAGTGGACAAAGATCATCAAATTAAATATAGCCCCAAGTATTTAAAGAAGATAACAATCTAAGCTTTTCATTCTCGCTAGCAATGTGAACAACATGTCTAAAATCAGCACATGGTGTTCAACACATTACTAACAATGTTCATTCCACTAGTCTGTGGCATGGATATAAGTGAAGCATTGCACAACTCTTCTTTATTACAAGAAATAGGAAACAAATCATCGTGTGACAAGGTAATTTAACACACGATTCCACTAGTGATTTGCTCTAAACTAAACATGATTAGGGGACATATATAGCACATTAGAATTGTCCATACCTTGAGTGAATGTAGCACTATTTCTGTTACCTTTGTTCTCATTTTCAAAAAAAAAATCTGTCCGATGCACCTCTTAATTAAAACATCTGAAACATGTATGGAACAATAGGTGGATCTTCTTTCTCTATGTTCTCTTCTTTCCTCATTACCTTGGCTCTTCTCAGATACTACAAAATATTAGTGCCCATACAATATGTTCGTTTTTGTAATAACAAAGGTTTAGGGTGAAGCATCAAAACATTAGTATTATACATTTATTCTCAAAACCTCATGGTTTTTAATCTTTTCTCTCTCAAGATCATCTTTCAAAATTTCAGCAAGGGACATAGGTAGCAACTTAAATTTCTTGCCATTATGTGTGAAAGTGTACATGTTGGTTCTACCACGGTGCACAACATCTCTATCATATTCCCAAGGGTCTATACCCAAAAGTAGAGAACAATACTTGCATTGGACAACATCGAATATGGCAATATCATGAAATTGCCTACTGAAAACTTCACTTTCACAATTTTACTTACCTTAACTTACCACAAGAATTGAACCACTGGATTAGTAAGGCCAGGATCTTGCATCGGCAATCCAAGCTTCTCGACCATATCTGAACTTGCCAGTTGCTACACTCTCGCTATCAATGATAACACGGCATGCTCGATTCATAACCAAAAATCTTGATTGGAACAAATTGTGGCATTGATTTTGCTCCGCTTTCTCCATTTGAGAACTTAGCACTCGTTGTACCAAAGTACTCTCATTATCCTGCAAAAGGCTAGTCACAGAAGAAGGGACAACAAGGGGTTGCTTCTCTAAATGACACACTTTATTTTTGTAAGCAAAATTCTGAGATGGAGAAACAAATTTCTCTCGCATAAGCATTTTCATATCGTTCCAAGTTTGAGGCAATCTATCATATGAAGACATTATTAAATTTTGCCACCATATTAAAGCATGAGAAGTCAAGACACTAGCAGCATTCTTAATCTTTCGTTTATCACACATATGACGATGAGAAAAAATTTTATCAATCGCAACTTCCCAACTCATGTATGCTTCAGCACCAAATCCATTATACGAAGGGGGAGATGACACAGTCTTACCTTCACTTATCAAAGATGATGTGGCAGCTATGGTAGGCTCTCATCCAAATTCTTCGTCTCCTTTTCATCCTTGGTGTGAACTATCATAGTTAGTGGAAGACAAGAAGAAACAGTAGCTGGCTGCTGATGTCATCTCAATTGTGCATATTTACTAAGGAGACCTTTCGTGCTCTCAGCTATTGCCTGAAGGTCTTGTTGTATAGAGTTCATGCTATGTCATCACATTCCTGCCACTGTTAGTAGAAAATAGAAAACAACACAAAAGCGTTATCCCTATCAACTACTAGGTAGTGGATGCTGAAATCACATACTCTCAAGCAACCAAAAGCGTCTTACCGAACTCTTATGATATTCTTACCGATTGAAGCAGGGTACGACCAGAGAGGTGGGACGTTGACAGCGGTGAGTGTTGTGATTACTGGGATCAAATCTGTACTGATAAGAAGTTTGTGGATCTCGAGAGGCTCAAAATTATGGTAGCAAGGATTAGCAAAAATTAATAACAGAATAGCAAATCTGAATAAGTGTTCCAAATACTTGTAGCAGTTGCTAGCCAAGACAAGTTCCTAGAACCAGCCTACCAAGCGAGAGTAAGAAACAAAGGACTTAGGACAACTCTCTCTCACCAAGTCTCTCGAAAATCTTGAAAGATCAGCTCAGCAAGACTGCTCACTGAAAACAGCTCTCTATCCTTTTCTTTTTCTTTTTCCTCTCTTTTTTCTCTTCTCTTTTTTTTCTTTTTTTCTCTTCTAGGAGTACACCTAGTACACAAGAAGCAACCACAAAAATTGGTAGCTCGATATAATGCATGGAGTGACCCTAGAAAAACACACAGAGGCGCTCTAAAAGCATGCAGGAACTTCAGAGCTTGAAAACTCAGTCTTGCAGGCCAAATTTCACGATTTTAGATTGGCCAAACCCAACAAAGTTAAGGAGGAGTGGATGTAAAACTTTCTGTAGATGTCCGCAGATATAAAGTTTACCAAATTTCGAGTCC
Source organism: Oryza meyeriana var. granulata (assembly GCA_003991445.1). Lineage (NCBI taxonomy): Eukaryota > Viridiplantae > Streptophyta > Magnoliopsida > Poales > Poaceae > Oryza > Oryza meyeriana. Next base: position 97,482 of record RYFJ01003191.1, read on the forward strand.
GTATGCAAAAGTTATGGCTGTTTTAAGATAGGTAGCACGAACTAGGATTTCACGGCTCAACCCTATTGCTCCGGCTAGAGTATAAGTGCCAATAGGTCAAGCGGGGCTGACAAGGAGGCTAGCGATGTAGGGCGATTGACACAAGCTGGCTTGCAACCTATCTAAAAGGGGTTGCGAAACCGGCTTAAAAGCTCAAGGCGGCTTGCAGTCTGAAACCGAGTAGAACTCGATCTGTCAAGGCAGGCTCTCGCGCAACGCAACAGCTAGAACTAGAACCATGAACACGACTCTAAACCAGTGACCACTAACTTGACCTAGGACATAGACTCAACAAAGCAAAACTGAAATAAATTTTGCAAAGGCACAAAGGGGTTTGGACAGGGGATAAACCTAACACTACGAAGAACACAGTGGTGATATATTTTTGGGTTTTCTGGACTCTAGGTAAGGAAAAACAAAACTTAACAGAAGGAAACACAGATGATACCTATCGAGCAACTTGATGGTCTGATGCGACTAGGTGCCTGATCTTCCGATAGGTTCGATTTGGCGACGTGAAGACTGTGGAGGACATGGGCCCCAGGTACCTCATCACAAGCATATGAGCCACTCGGACAGAGGATGGGCCTAACCTTGTAATTAGAGATATAATAGAGCTTGGTAGACTTTGCCTTGTACAATAAGGAATATACAGTCCTAGTCAGGCAAGACATATCTTTAAGAGGAGATCCCTTGGCTGTAATCTGGCTGGGACTCCTACTTTGTAACCCTGTCCCCCAGCATATAAGGGGAGGCAGGGCACCCCCTGAGGGCAGGTGATGACAAGTTCATCAGAACCACCACATACTTCCTCAAAGGAATACACCACAACTGGACGTAGGGTATTACCTCATATCGAGGGCCTGAACTAGTATAAAATCTCCTTGTGTTCCTTTGCAATCCACCAAGTTTTGATCCGACGAGTAGCCCTATATTCATATTGCTGGTGTAAAACATCAACAGTTGGCGCGCCAGGTAGGGGCTCCGGTGAGTTTTACATCTACAAGCTCGATGGATCCAGCAACCAGAGTCGATGGTGGCAAATTCTCCCCTGGAGACACAATGACGTTCGGAAACCTCAACTTCGTCGCCGACATGTTTGGCAATCTCACCTTGGCCGACGCAGATCCAATCCAACTGGCCGAGGAACCAGCTGACTCCGCACCAATCGGCCCACAAGACGCTGCAGCCACCCTCATCGATTTGCTACGGCAATCTACCACCTTGCCGGGTCTTGGGACAACTCTCTCCTTCAGCATCCGACTCGCGCTTGGCCTTGAGCCGGCCCGGGTCGGGCTAGGAGGGGGAGAGATTGTTAATCTCCCTTGCAGACCCGGCAACACTGCGGATCTACATCCCACGTGGCTGACCCAATCCTCTAGGATTCTGTTTGGACATGGCTCTGACCCACTCTAGATTGGATCTAGGGAGGTCGGAGTCATTCTTACTCCGATCAACTACTCGGATTCTGACTCCAAGTCGGACAACGCTTCGAACACTAGTTCGGAGCAGCTTGGCAAGCTTCCTGCTGCCCCGAGAAATCTTCATGGCCTCAACCCCTCCACCGGAGGTGCGCCGACTACAAGAGGAGGCACGCCGACTACGTGAACAATAGGAGGAAGACGCAAGACGCCTACACACCAAGTGCGATGCCCGCAACGATGAGCTATGAAGGGCTGGGCGAACCGCTCAGCAACAGATCCTCCAAAATAGAGTCGGTGACCACGACGTCTTCGTCACGCCTCAATAGAACATTGTGGCCGCTGCAACTCTACTGGATACACTCCAGCTCAGGCCTGATCACTAGGCCACCCCGATGATAGCAAGGATAAAAGCCATGCTCACCGCTGCTGCATATCAACAGCATCAACAGTCAGGCGAAACACTCATGTTGACTAACAAGTCAGCTTCCCCAACGGCAGTCTCATCCGCCTCAACGCGACGCCGAGCGGCTGGCTCCAGTCAGCTGCACACGGAGTTACGCCAGACGTCGCTCGGCAAGCCCAACAACAAACGGTGGCGTCGACATCTAGATGACCATCGGGACAACCGGGATCTCTGAGGCCGAGTACGACATGACCTTCGGCAGGACATCAACGCTCAGTGCTGCGAACGAGAGGAAGATGAGCAACGCCAATTGGAAGACAAGAACGAGCGCTTCGGCCTCCATCACGAGCAGTTCCACCGCCGCAACCGGAGCCGGAGCCCTCATGCAGATGATGGCGTACTGGCCTTCACCCAGGAGCTACAACAGGTCAACTGGCCGTCGGGCTTCAAGCCTACAGGAATTGAAAAATACGACGGGAAGACCAACCCCGAGTCCTGGCTCACGGTCTACACTCTGGCAATCCGAGCAATTGGAGGAGATCACAAAGCCATGGCTAACTACCTCCCAGTCGCTCTAGCCGACTCGGTGAGGACATGGCTAACAGGACTCCTAAAGCAATCAATCGGCTCCTGGGGAGAACTCCGGGAACGTTTCATCACCAACTTCCAGGGAACATACAAGACACCATCTTCCCAGCACAATCTGTATCAGTTGCATCAAAGGAAGAATGAGTCTATTCGTGACTTCATCAAGAGGTTCTCTGAGAAGAAAAATTCAATCCCGAAGATCAAGGACGAGGTTGTCATCGCTGCCTTTCGAAAAGGAGTCAAAGACACCTCGTTCATCGACAAATTCACTCGGAAGCCTCCCAACTCTGTCAAGGCTCTGTTCGACATGGCAAACAAGTACTCTGACTCGGTCAATGCTATTGCCAAGGCCCTCGATGACAAGAAGGCCCCTTGACAGAAGGAGCGGATGGACACCGATGATGCGACCCCAACTAAAGCTGGGAACCGCAAATGCAAGTCAGACGGCTTCATTGCGGCAGTCGGTCACAACCATCTTCGACCTTCAACAATTGGAGATTATCAGAACAACAAGTGACGTGTTCGGGGGCTCACAAGCTCAAACACAAGAATGGCATCCCCACTCCCTAATACCAAATAGCTAACTCCCTTTCTGATAAATATTTCCTCACTTGGCCTCACCAATGCCGCAGCCGCTTACACCTAATAGGTGTACAAGCTACAATTTTTTCTATTTTTGCTCTTAAATAATTGCAAAAGTACTCAAGTAGCAAAAATCCTGATCAGTGAAACTTTGCTCCATGAAAGACGAACTCAAGTCACCCAAAACGCATGTCTAGGAAAGAGCCATGAGCCAACTCCCGACGCTAGGGGGCTATGACTAGTCAGGCAGAGTGCTTAAATGTAAGGGGTCGACTACTCGGGGAAATTAATATCAATAAGAGGAAGAACACGTATTTACACATATTGCAAAATACATAAATAATTATTCGGATGATTGTTTTCATCATCAGATGCTACTCATCCGGTATGTTCATAATGCAGGGCCAGTTTCGAATACGTGTGACAGGAATTCAGGGCTATGAGCCTATCTCCTAGGCTCGGGGGCTGGACCATTCTGCCAAGATACGCTCGGAACACTCCACGAGGGTTATTAACCGGGCACTTGCACCAGTCGGGATGTCATCTTCCCCGGCTACGCTCCATGTGAGCTAACAACCGACCTCTGGCGTGAGTCAAGGCTCGGGCACCACTTGGCTGGGTGAGGTACGCCCCATAAGGGTCGCCAGCCGAATCCTATGCTAATGCTAGGTTTGGGTACCTTATTCGGTCACAACTCTGCTGGGTAAGGTATGCCCCATGAGGGTCGTTAGCCGAATCCTATGCTAATACAAGGTTTGGGTACCTTATTCAGCTAATAACCGACCTTCGGTGCTAATCGGAGCTCGGGTACCACTCGGTTGGGTGAGGTACGCCCCATGAGGGTCGCCAGCCAAATCATATGAGATTCGGGTACCTCATTCGGCTAACAGCCGACCTTCGGCGCTAGCCGGGGCTTGGGTACTACTCCGCCAGGTTGGGTACGCCCCATGAGGGTCGCCAGCCGAATCATACGAGATTCGGGTACCTTATCTAACCATAACTCTGTTGGATAGGGTACGCCCCATGAGGGTCGCCAGCCGAATCCTATGCTAATGCAAGGTTCGGGTACCTTATTCGGCTTTACCAAAGTCAGAGAAGATCTATGTTGTCAAAGCGCATCCGGAGTTCTCATGCACTGCGTTACATCTAGGGAGGGCAAGCAGATTCGGCAATATACCTACTCAGGCATCTGTGGCAACCAGGCTACATCCAAAACATAAGTCGGAAAGGCTTGCAGACAAGGAATCCTCTGGCTGATTGTGGTTATCAACGCTGAAATACTCATCCTGACATGGGAGGGATGCTAATTTTATAGAGCGTATGTTGGGTGAGTCGGTTTAGGCTGGCTTATTCGGTAATAGGCCACCAAGATATGAGTTTCTACAGTAGCACGCTCACTTTGGGCCGCTCGCTAGCTGTGTTAAAAACATGGTGCTAGTGCTACCAACAGGAACCAATGAGGTAATTAGATATGCTTCATGAAGGCCTAATTGCTGAACACACGTGTTTAGGTATCCGTATTATCCACCAGGTATTGAGGATATATCCTTATAAGGATCACAAGCTGGTTCCCATTAAAATTGGAGGCGCAGGTATCTCTCAAGTACACCTAACCACATAATGGATTAAATTTCATAAAGTGGTACTTGGCCTACATGCTTGGCCAACATTTGCCATGAGCAAATATTTTTCCAGCCGACATGACACTGAAGAGTCTAACTTCCGAGTGGGACGCCACTCGGGAAAGACTATAAACACATTTTTCCAACTGACATGAAGCTGAAGAGTCTAATTTTCAAGTGGCATGCTACTTGGGAAAGACTATAAAATTATTCCAGTTGACATGATACCAAAGAGTCCCATATACCAGTAGTATACTACTCGGGAAAGAATACAAGGTTAAAGATCTTTGACTTTATGTTTAATTGCTTCACAATTAAGCACAAAGTCAGGGGCTATACCTAATTGGTCCACCTATTCAGCGCACAGTATTCATACTTCTACATGGAGCCCTTCATAGCCTCGCTGCCAGCTAACATGAAGCAGGACTCGGGAAGAATAAGCACTCGGACAAAGAGTACTCAGGAGCAATGCACTCGGGCAATCTTCACCATGGAGGATGAGCACTCGGCATCAGCTGTGACTCAACTATGAAGGTCTCAAGGGCTGCTATGGAGGCCATGGGGCCCGGGTACCTCATCACAAGCATATGGGCCACTCAGACAAAGGATGGGCCTAGCCTGGTAATTAGAGATATAATAGAGCTCGGCAGACTTTGCCTTGTACGATAAGGAATATACAGTACTAGTCGGGCAAGACATATCTCTAAAAGTAGATCCCTTGGCTGTAATCTGGCTGGGACTCCTACTTTGTAACCCTGTCCCCTAGTATATAAGGGGAGGCAGGGCACCCCCTGAGGGCAAGTGATGACAAGTTCATTAGAACCACCACATACTTCCTCAAAGGAATACACCACAACTAGACATAGGGTATTACCTCACATCGAGGGCTTGAACCAGTATAAAATCTCCTTGTGTTCCTTTGCAATCCACCAAGTTTCGATCCGACAAGTAGCCCTATATTCATATTTAGCAATCGTCACCTCGCAACCACTACACCCACACGTCTAGTTGTTATAAACCATGCTCTCATGTAGTCGACCTCACCACAAAGGTTTTATCCCTGCAAGCAATCGAAGAAACTCACAAGAACAAGGAAGAACGCAATCTGAATTGCAAATGGATGTTTAGCACACAAAGTTGGGGTTCTACAAACCGATCTAGACGGCAAAGCTGCAATGGCAGAATAATCTAAGCAAAACCCACCTCTAAACGGCGGCGGCTACTGAATATATATGAGTTAGAACGTCCTAGGGTTAGGATTTTCCCTGTGAGGGGCACACTCCTCATGGGTTTAGCCCAGGACACAAATACAAGGCCCAATGTCCAAAACAGACTCAGATTGGAAGAGGTATGTGTTTTTTTTCGATGATTCTGGACAGCTCAGGTGGAATTTTGACATGGGACTAAAACCATCTGAAAGTAGACTCCATAAGCTTTCCAACAAGTACTCATTGGCCCCGAGGGTCCTTCTAGATCAGTGGCTAGGTCCATTTGAAGTTAATGCTGTTAGGAGGCCTGAATCCGAATCCAAGACGTGTAGAACTTCATCTCTTGCATTCTATGGACCAAAAAGTGACGTGGTGATGTAGGACTAGACTTAGGTAAGGTCTTGGTTTGGTCTCCAATCAACTTCTTTAATCATCCATGTGTTCCTTGCGCTCGGTCTCTTTCTCTTCACCCAAGCAAGTATATCTGCAAACAAGAACACACAAAACTCATGGTGCAGTAACGGCTGTTCAAATATATAACGCGTAAATCTTACGTAGAAAGCATGCACCTTTGGTTGACGAATACATAAGGTAGCTAGGGTCATATCCGAGCTAGTGATGTCCTCATCAGCAGTTGATAAAGATCGTGCTCGGAGGATGGTCTCTCGTAAGTCCCCTGAAAGTTAGCGATGAATCATTCTCGGAGTTCTCCCCAAGAGCTGATTGACAGCTTTGGGATCCCTATCAGCCATGTCCTCACTGAGTCGGCCAGGGCAACCGGGAGGTAGTTAGCCATGGCCTTGTGGTCACCTCCGGCTGCTCAGATAGTTAGACTATAGACCGTGAGCCAGGACTCAGGATTGGTCTTGCCGTCATATTTTTTGATTCCGGTAGGCTTGAAGCCCGATGGCCAGTCGACCTGCTGTAGTTCTTCGGTGAAGGCTGGGATGCCTTCATCTTCAAGGAGGCTCTGGCTCTGGTTGCGGCGGTGGAACCGCACGTGGTGAAGGCCGAAGCGCTCATTCTCGTCCTCTAGTCAACCGTGCTCATCATCTTCGCGTTGGCGGCGCTGCGTGTTGATATCGTGGTGGAGATCGCATTCCAAATAGCTTCGGAGATCTTGGTTGTTGCGGCGGTCGTACTGGGGGCACCACCGATTGTTGTTGTTGGAGTTGCCGAGAGATATCTGGCGAGATTCCGCGTGTGGCTGACTAGAGCCAGCCGCCCAACATCGCAGTGATGCGGATGAGACCGCTGTTGGAGAACCTGACCGATGGGTCGGTATGAGGGTGTCACCCGACTGTTGGTGCTGATAACAAGCAGTCGTGGTGATCATAGCCTTGATCTTCGCAATGGTCGGGGTGGCCTGGTAATCAGGCCCAAACTGGAGCGTATCCAGTAGGGTTGTGGCGGCCACAACATTCTGTTGTGGCGTGATGAAGACGTCGTGGTCGCCGACTCTTGTTTGGAGGATTTGTTGCTGGGCGGTTCACCCAGCCCTGCGTAGCTCATCATTGCGAGCGTCACGCTCAGCCTCCTGTTGTTGCCGTAGTCGGCGGGCCTCCTCTTCTTGCTGCTCGCGTAGTTGGCGCGCTTCTTGGGAGGAAGTATCACCCTTGGATGCCATGAAGATCTCGCGGGGCAGTAGAAGGCTTGCCAAACTGTTGTCCAAACTGCTGTTTGAACTTCTGTCAGACCTAGAATCTGAGTTGGAGTAGTTGATTGGTGTGATGACGACTCCGACCTCTCTAGATCCAATCTGGAATGGCTCTAGGCTGTGTCCGAACTAAACCGTAGGAGATCGGGTCTACCGCATCGGGTGTAGATTGTGGATGTCCGTGACGTTGCCGAGTCTACATGGGAGATTGATGACTTCTCCCCTTCCTAGCCCGACCTGGGACGGCTCAAGGCTGAGTCCGAGCCGAACTCCGAAGGAGAGAGTTGTCCCGAGACCCGGGCAGGCAGAAGATCACCACAGCAAGTCGACGAGGGTTGCTGCAGCGCCGAGTGGGCCAACTGGCGCGGAGTCGGCTGGTTTCCCGGCAGATCAGATCAAGTCCGAGTCGGCCAGGCTGAGATTGCCGAACTTGTCGGTGATGAAGTCTAGGCTTCTGAATGTAATCATGTCTCTCAGGGAGAATTTGCTGCCGTCGACTCTGGTTTGTGGATCCATCGAGCTTATTGATGTTGATCTCGCCGAAGCCCCTACCTGGCATGCCAACTGTCGATGTTTTACACCAGCAATATGAATATAGGGCTACTCATCGGATCGAAACTCAATGGACTACAAAGGAACACAGGGGGTTTATACTGGTTCAGGCCCTCAATGTGAGGTAATACCCTATGTCCAGTTGTGATGTATTCCTTTGAGGATGTATGGTGGCAATTCCGATGAACCGTATCATTCTCTGCCCTCAGGGGGTGCCCTGCCTCCCCTTATATACTGGGGGACAGGGTTACAAAGTAGGAGTCCTAGCCGAACTTCGACCAAGGGATCTCCTCTTAGAGATATAACGTACCCAACTAGGACTGTATTTTCCTTATCATACAAGGCAAAGTCTGCCGAGTTCCATCATATCTCTAATTACAAAGCTAGGCCCATCCTCTATCCGAGTGGCCCATATGCATGTCATGAGGTACCCGGGGCCCATGGCCTCCACAAGACGTGAGTTATCTCCAGCCCGTCGAACTTGTTTTCCAGCTTTCGGACCTCTTGACAGTATGCCGCCATGGTATCGTCGAGACATGTCTAGTCTTTCATGACTTGGTTCACCACGAGTTGAAAATCCCCGCGTACAACCAGTGGGCGGATGCCGAGTGATATAGCAATGCGGAGCCCGTGGATGAGTGCCTCGTACTCGATGACATTGTGGGAAGCCGGAAAGTGGATCTAGAGAACGTACTTGAGTTTTTTGCCCATGGGTGATATTAGCACGACGCCAGCCCTGGCGCCACCAATCCGTAGAGAACCGTCGAAGTACATTGTCCAGTACTCCAGCTTGTCTATTGTTGTAGCCGTCTGAACTTCTGTCCACTTAGCCACAAATTCGGCTAGAGCTTGAGATTTGATTGTTGTCCGTGGCTGAAAGGTGATGTCAAATGCCATCAACTCGAGGGCCCATTTAGCGATTCAGCCAGTGGCCTCGCGGTTGTGCAGGATGTCCCCGAGTGGATATGATGTGACCACCGTGACTTGATGCGACTGGAAATAGTGCACCAGCTTCTGGACAATGATGAGTAGGCCGTATAGTAGCTTCTGGACCTATGGATATCTCACCTTTGAGTCGGCTAGGACCTTGCTGACGAAGTAGACTGGTCGTTGAATTTTTTGTATGTAGCCTGGCTCTGATCGCTCGACCACCAACACCATGCTGACTACCTGAGTGGTTGTCGCTAGATATAGCATTAATGGCTCTTGGGGCATAGGTGACACCAATACTGGTGGTGATGTGAGGAATTTCTTGAAGTCCTCGAAGGCTTGTTGGGCTTCGGGAGTCCATTGTAAATTATCTGCTTTCTTCAGTAGTTTGAAAAAGGGCATGCCCCATTCGCCTAGTCGGGAGATGAATCAGCTGAGTGCCGCCATGCAGCCTGTCAGTTTCTGGATGTCCTTCTAGCTGGTTGGGTGTGCCATGTTCATGATTGCGTTGATTTTCTCTGGATTAGCCTCAATGCCACGATGCAATACGATGAAGCCGAGTTGCTTTCCGGATGGCACACCGAAGGCGCACTTTTCCGGGTTCAACTTCATCTTGAATCTTCGAAGATTTTGGAAGGTTTCCTCCAAGTCACCGATGAGGTCTTGTTTGGACTTTGTCTTGATCACCACGTCATCGACATACGCTTCCATGTTGCGCCCGATCTAAGTGTGTAAGCACCGCTGAATTGCTCGTTGATACATTGCTCCAGCATTTTTTAAACCGAATGGCATGGTGATGTAGCAGTATGCTCCAAACAACGTGATGAAAGATGTCTTTAGGTAGTCCTCCTCCTTCAGGCTTATTTGATGATATCCCGAGTAGCAGTCAAGAAAACTAAGAAGTTCACACCCCACGATTGAATCCACCACCTGATCTATTTTCGGTAGACCAAATGGGTCTTTGGGGCACGCTTTGTTCAAGTCGGTGTAGTCAACGCACATGCACCATTTACCGTTCTTCTTCCGGACTAGGACTGGGTTTGCCAGCCAATCTGGGTGGTAGACCTCTTTGATGAACCTGGCTACGAGGAGCTTGGTTATCTCCTCCCGAATAACATCTTTGCGGTCCTGTGCGAAGCGCCGTAGCCATTGCTTGACTGGCTTGGCGTCTGTATTGACATTCAGGGCGTGCTCGATCACCTCCCTAGGTACCCCAGGCATGTCGAAAGGTTTCCAAGAAAAAATATCCTTGTTGGCCTGGAGGAAGGTGACGAGCGCGTCTTCCTATTTGGGGTCGAGTCCGGTCCCGACTAGAACAATCTTAGAGGGGTCGGAAGGGTCCAGGGGGATCTTCTTCATGTCAAAGTCCGCTGAAATTCCCGACTTCACTGCTTTTTTCACCGGAACTTGATCGTCCTCGACTTCGGTTGTGACGGCTTGCCGAATGCTATTGCGTCCGACTGCCGCCTCTTGGGATTGAGCCAACTCATAGCTCTCCTTGTTGCAGGTGAAGGCTTGCTTGACGTCGCTGTGGAGGGAAAGAACTCCGGCTGGCCCAGGCATTTTGAGCATCATGTATGTGTAGTGCGGCACCGCCATGAATTTGGCTAGTGCCAGCCGTCCGAGTATCGCATGGTATGCGGTTTCGAAGTTGGCAACGTCGAAGTAGATGTTCTCTGTGCAGAAATTATCCCGTGTGCCGAAGGTGACCGGTAAGGTTATCTGTCCGAGGGGTATTGAAGATAGACTGGGGATTACCCTGTGGAAGGGCGTTGTGATTGGCTGTAGCTCTGAACGAGGAATCTTCATCTCCTCCAGGGTCTTGGCGAACAGGATGTTGAGCACGCTGCCTCCATCTATGAGGACCTTCTTCAGCTTGATGTTTTTGATGACCGGGTCCAGGACGAGTGGATAGCATCCTAGGTGCGAAACCCAATCAGGGTGACCTGCGCGGTCGATCGTGATAGGCGTCTCTGACCAACACAAATATTGGGGGTGTCTGTTGTAGAGACCGAGTTGACGTCTCGTGCTATTAGCTTCTGCTTCCTCTTGGACTCGTATGCAGACGGCCCTTCGAAGATATGGTTGCGTTCAGCCTGGGGATCTTGGTAATCACCGGCTGCACCCGAGTCTGGCTTGTCTTTGTCCTTGTCGATGCCAGATGTTGAAGCCTGCTTGGAAGCAAACTTCTTGAGCATGAAGCAGTCCTTGGCCGCATGCCTACCCATGGGATGAAAGGGGCAGGGCCCATTCATCACTTTCTGTTATTCATTGTTCTTTGGGGGTCGCGACCGAGTACGCTCCACATTGGCCACCACGTTCTCCAACTTCCTCTTGCTGTTGCCGAATCTGTTCTATGTTGGCTCATCATTGGGTTTGTGGTCTTTCTGTCAGGGCTCTTTTTTGTCGTCGAGGGCCTCGGCAACGGCATCGGCCGAGTCGGCGTACTTGTTCGCCATGTCAAATAAAGCCTTGACAAAGTTGGGAGGCTTCCGAGTGAACTTGGCGATGAACGGGGCGTCCTTGACTCCCTTGCGGAAGGCGGCGATGACGACCTCATCCTTGATCATTGGGATCGAGTTGCGCTTCTCGGAAAACCTTTTGATGAACTCATGGAGAGACTCGTTCTTCCTCTGGTGTAGCTGATAAAGATCATGCTCGGAAGACGGCCTCTCGTAAGTCCCCTGGAAATTAGCGATGAAGCGTTCCTGGAGTTCTCCCCAGGAACCGATTGATCGCTTTGGGAGCCCTGTCAGCCATGTCCTCGCCGAGTCAGCCAGGGCAACCGGGAGATAGTTAGCCATGGCCTTGTGATCACCCTTAGCTACTCAAATTGCCAGGGTGTAGACCGTGAGCCAGGACTCGGGATTGGTCTTGCTGTTGTATTTTTCGATTCCTGTAGGCTTGAAGCCCCACGGCCAGTCGACCAGCTATAGTTCCTCGGTGAAGGCTGGTACGTTTTCATTTGCAAGAGGGCTTCGGCTCCGACTACGGCGGTGGAACCACTCGTGGTGGAGGCCGAAGCGCTCGTTTTCGTCCTCCAATCGGCGACGCTCGTCGTCTTCACGTTGGTGGTGGCGTGGTTGATATCCTGGCGGAGATCACGTTGCAAGTAGCTTCGGAGATCTTGGTTGTTGCGGCGGTCGTATTGGGGATGCTGTCGATTGTTGTTGTTGGGATTGCCGAGAGATATCTGGCATGATTCCGCGTGTGGCTGACTATAGCTAGCCACCCAGCGTCGTGTCGATGCAAATGAGACCACTATTGGAGAAACCGACCGGTTAGTCGGTATAAGGGTGTCACCCAACTGTTGGTGCTGCTGACATGCGGCAGTGGTGATCATGGCTTTGATTCTTGCAATAGTCGGGGTGGCCTGATGATCAGGCCCAAACTGGAGCGTATCCAGTAGGGTTGCAGCGGCCACGATGTTCTGCTGAGGCGTGACGAAGACATCGTGGTCACCGACTTGTGTATGGAGAATTTGTTGCTGGGCGGTTCACCCAGCCCGGCGTAGCTCGTCATTGCGGGCATCGCACTCGGCCTCCTGTTGTTGCTGTAGTCAGCGGGCCTCTTCCTCTTGCTGCTCGTGTAGTCGGCGCGCCTCTTGAGAGGGAGTATCACCCTTGGACGCCATGAAGATCTCATGGGGGAGGAAGAAACTCGCCAAACTAGTGCCCAACTATTGTTTAGGCTGTTGTCCGACTTGGAGTTGGAATCGAAGTAGTCGATGGGGGTGATGATGACTCCGACCTCCCTAGATCCAATCTCGAACAGCTCTGGGCCATGTCCAAACTGAACCGTACGGGATCGGGTCTACCGCGTGGGATGTAGATTGTAGATGCCCACGGTGTTGCTGAGTCTGCATGGGAGATTAATAGCCTCCCCCCTTCCTAGCTCGATCCCGGCCAGCTCAAGGCCGAGTCCGAGTCAAACGCCAAAGGAGAAGGTTGTCCCAAGACCCGGGTAAGTGGAAGATTGCCGCAGCAAGTCAGCGACAGTTGCTGCAGCATCGTGTGGGCTGACTGGCGCGGAGTCGGCTGGTTCCCTAACAGATCAGATTGAGTCCGAGTCAGCCAAGGTGAGGTTGCCGAACTTGTTGACGACAAAGTCGTGGCTTCCAAATGTGATCGTGTCACCGGGGGAGAATTTGCCGCCGTCGACTCCGGTTGCTGGATCCATCGAGCTTGTTGAGGTTGATCTCACTGAAGCCCCTACCTGGTGCGCAAAGGAACACGGGGAGTTTATACTGGTTCAGGCCCTCGATGTGAGGTAATATCCTATGTCCTGTTGTGATGTATTCCTTTGAGGATGTATGGTGATTTCTGATTGAACCTGATGATTCCCTTGAACCTGCCCTTAGGGGGCGCATAGGATTCGACTAGCGACCCGAACCTGCCCTATGCTGGTACCCGAACCTAACATTAGCATAGGATTCGACTGGCAACCCTCATGGAGCGTACCTGTAACACCGTGAAAATTATCCCTATATAAAATATTGTGGAAAATGAATTTTTAAAAATTTAATTAAAAGTTGCAATGAGTGAAAAGAATAAAATCAGGAAAAATCTGAAGAAAAATGGACTTGCAAATAATTTTATAAAATTCTTTGCTTAATTATTTAATTTCTGGAATTTTCTGGGAATTAATTGATTAGGGGAAGTATTTTTGGCAGAATAAACAAACTCACAGCATTAAAACAAAAAGAAAAGGTTTTAAAAACCCCTCCACAGTCGCTGGGCCAATTCTTGGCCCGTTACTGTGCGCAGCCCGTTCCCCTCCCCGTGCGTGCCAGTAGGCCCACGGCCGCTCGCGTCGCCGCAGCCACCGACAGGTGGGGCCCGCCTGTCGGGCCGTCGTCGTCTTCCTCCCACCTGGGCGCACTGTAGCACCTGAACGCCGCCACCGCAAATCTCGCCGAATCAGCTCTTCTCGGACTCAGTCTCTCCAAATCGGTTGAGGGAAAACCGAGCCCTTATCTCCCTCTACCTAATCCCCTAGAATCCGGAGCCGAAACGTGCGTAGAGCAGAGACCCGAAGCTTCCCGAGTCGGACCTCTATCTCTAACCGGCACTGCCGCAAAATCCGTCGTGTCCGAGCCGGACTCCGTCCCTCTCCGCCCTAAATAGCGACCCCGGAACCCCCTAGGTTGGTTTCCACGCTTTAGATCAAGTTCTAGCCTACCCTAGCCATCTTCCCGCGTCTCGCGCTTGCTCCGCCGCCGCCGCCAAGCTTCGGTTGCGTGCCGCCGTCGCCACAGCCGCCGTCGAAGTTCGCCGCCACCTCGGTTAGGTTTGCCGGACCCCGCAGAAGCCAGGCCGCCGCTGCTCAGCCCTCGGGAGCCGCCGGAACGCCGCCATCGACGAAGACCCAAGCCCTCCGCCGCCTCAAGCTCGCCGCCAGCTGTCTCCGTCGCCGTTCTTCACGATTTCACCCTCGGTAACGATCGCCTCGACCCCCTTTACCCTTTCCCGCTCTCCCCGTGCATCGCCGCGCCGCCGATCGCCGTTGACCATCGGGTTTAGCACCTCCACCGTGGCCGCCGTCGCTGTAACCACCGTGGCCGCCGACATGGTCGCCGTGTGTGCGCCAGCTCGGCGCCACCTCAGTGCCGTCAGCCGATCCGATCAGGATCAACCATAGCCGTTGGATCTTATAAGTTAGATCTCAGCCTTCCAATCGACCTGGACACGTGGCTAGATCGTGGCTGTCCGATCCAAACCCTAGAACCCTAGCCGTCGGATTCTCCTTGTGGACCACGGTGGACTTGGTCCACCATGGACCCGATGCCTCTCTCTCGCCGACAGTGGGCCCCACTGGTCAGTCGGGAGTCTCCTCTCTCCTGTGACATCATAAATCCTTTTTCCGAATAAAATTAATTCAATAATGACGCAATAAATCAGTTAATTCTTTTAAATAGGCTATAAAAGGGTTAAAACTTCCAAAAATCATAACTAATTCATACGAACTCGGATTGAGGTCGTTCAAGTCTCTAATTTCTCTAAAAATCATGAACTATCCATTAAAAATATAATATTGTACTCTTTATGTGTGTTGATGTACTGTTTTGCTTGTTTTGTTTATTGCCTATAGCTACTGACGTTCAGGAACTGACGCAGTTTGTCGAGGCTGGTGTCAAAGACTGTGTGGAGCTGCAAGGCAAGTTACACAGATTCCTTTTTCTCATTGAACATATTGTTCCTATGATTAAAGCTATGTTTTCTTTCAACGCTGCATTTATTTTGGAATGTTATCGGGACAGGGAAACCTTAACCTTTGTTTATGACCCCTTTGCTTTGATTACCTAACATTGTGCCTATGGGGTAATTTGACTAGCTAACTTTATTTACTGGTTAGCTAGAATAACTCTAGGACCCTACTTAGCCATGCCTAGCAAATAATAGGATAACTTATGGGTTGTCACAATAATTTCCATACTACTATTCAGTCACATGAAATGATGTTCCATTTACGACGATGGTCGTATAAGGACATTTAATGGTTCACTAAAACTTGAATAAAAGGTGGGTTGCGAGCACCAGGGTTGGTTATGTTGCTAGCGGTACTCATGACAGTTAAGGACCGGTTCGCGGACTACCCATTGCGAAGCAACACTCGTGCTAACCACAAGCTAGTATGGGATAGCAGGAGCTTGAAGTGTGTCGAGTTCAATAGGAGGCACCAGGGCCTATTTGTGGCTGGAATAAGTCCACACATGGCAGTACCAATAAGACCATGCTTCAGGCGTCGGACCGTCTTGCGGTAGGTACTTGATCACACCTACCGAAGACCGGAGGTTCGGCGGGAGGCTCTCCTATTGTGCAAGCTACATGGATAATCCTGTCACCGCTCCTTTCCGAGATACCATGGTGGTATTTAGGGGCACAGCAATGTGCTATGGAGATGTCTCTTGTGGGTACATTGGTACACCTCTGGCCAGAGTAAAACTATTCGAATAGCCGTGCCCACAGTTAAGGGCGGCCTAGCAATGTTTTTTGTGATTAGTCCCACCTCACATAAAACTGGATGGTTGAACAATGGAACATGTGTAGCTCCAGTTCGGAGTGGTTGGGCCTATACCGTTTTGGTGAGCGGTGTAGTGTTGATCAATATTGCTATTTAACTAATGTTTTATTACTCTCTCAAATGTTTTATTTCTTGCTTTTATGCAAACTTGAGCCATATTATGCCATCCTTTGTATCCCGTGCACTTGCATATTTGCTGTGTGGCTTGCGGAGTATGTCATATGCTCACCTTGCAATCAACAATCATTCAGAGGAGGACTACAATGAAGAGGACTATTTGGAGGACTGAGCGGGAGCCCGGTCAAGTGCGTAGAGTGGGAGTCGTCATGCTACGATTTATTTATCTGCTGTTAGAACCTTATTGTTTTGAGAGGTACCATTTACCTCTGTAATAAATGCTTATGCCATGTAAAGCATTACTTTGATTATCAATTTTGTCATGTGTGCCTTGGTTGATTCCTGGACGAGGGTTTACACACAATAAAACTCCAGAATTTTGGATGGAAATTCTAGGCGTGACAGTACCTCACCCAATAGAGTTGTGACCGAATAAGGTACTCGAACCTAGCATTAGCGTAGGATTTGGCTGGCGACCCTCATGGGGCGTACCTCACCCAGCCGAGTTATAACCGAATAAGGTACCCGAACCTAGCATTAGTGTAGGATTCGGCTAGCGACCCTCATGGGGCGTACCTCACCCAGCTGAGTGGTACCCGAGCTCTGACTGGCACCAGAGGTCGGTTTTTAGCCCACACACGAGTCCCAACTAGTGCGAGTACTCGGACAATGGCTCTCGTGGAGCATTCCAAGTGATTCTTGAAGCGTTGCACTCCATGTGTATCTTGGTAGACTGGTCTAGCCCTCGAGCGTAGGAGATAGGCTCGTAGCCCTAAGTTCCTGTTACGCGTATCCGGAACTGGCCTTGCATTATAAACATATCGGATGAGTAGCATCTGATGATGAAAACAGTCACCTGAATAAAATTTATGTATTTTACAATATATGTAAATACGTGTTCTTTCTCTTATTGATATTAATTTCTCTGAGTAGTTGACCCCTTACGTTTAAGCACTCTGCCTGACTAGTCATAGCCCCCTAGCATCGAGAGTTGGCTCATGGCTTTTTCCTAAACACATGTTTTGGGTGAATTGAGTTAGTCTTTCATGGAGCAAAGTTTCATAGATCGGAATTTATGCTACTCGAGTACTTTTGCAATCATTTAAGAGAAAAACAGAAAAAAGTGCAGCTTGTACACCTATTAGATGTAAGCGGCTACGGCATTGGCAAGGCCGAGTGAGGAAATATTTATCAGAAAGCGACTTAGCTATTCGGTATTTGGGAGTGGGGATGCCATCCTTGCAGTTGAGCTTGTGAGCCCCCGAACATGTCACTTGTCGTTCTGATAATCTCCAGCTGTTGAAGGTCGAAGACGGTTGTGACTGACTGCCACAATGAAGCCGTCCAACTCACGTTTGTGGTTCCCAGCCGTAGTTAGGGCCGCGTCATCGGTGTCCTTCCACTCCTTCTGTAAAGGTGCCTTTTTGTTATCGAGGGCCTCAGCCACAGCGTCGGCCGAGTTGGCATACTTGTTTGTGATGTCAAATAGAGCCTTGACGGAGTTAGGAGGCTTCCGAGTGAATTTAGTGAGGAATGAGGTGTATCTAACTCCTTTCAAAAGGCAGCAATGACAACCTCGTCCTTGATCTTTGAGATTGAGCTCTTTTTCTCAGAAAACCTCTTGATGAAGTCACGAAGAGACTCGTTCTTCCTTTGGTGCAACTGATACAGATCGTACTCAGAAGATGGTCTCTCGTACATCCCCTGGAAGTTAGCGACGAAGCTTTCCCGGAGTTCTCCCCAGGAGCCAATTGATCTCTTAGGAAGTTCTGTTAGCCATGTCCTCACCGAGTCGGTTAGAATGACTGGGAGGTAGTGATGAGAACATCACTAGCTCAGATATGAACATAGCTACCTTATATATTCATCAACCAAAGGTGCATGCTTTCTATATAAGATTTATGTGTTATATATTTGAATAGCCGTTACTGCACCATAAGTTTTGTGTGTTCTCGTTTGCAGAGATACTTGCTTGGGTGAGGGGAAGAGACGGAGCGTAAGGAATGCATGGATGATCAAAGAAGTTGATTGGGGACCAAACCAAGACCTTTTCCAAGTCTACTTCTATAGCACCACGTCACTTTTGGTCCATAGAAGGCAAGCAATGAAGTTCTGCACGTTTTGGATTCGGATTTGGGCCTCCTGACAGCATCAACTTCAAACGGACCTAGCTGCTGATCCAGAAGGACTTCTGTCGATGTTTTACACCGGCAATAAATATATGGGGCTACTCGGCGGATGGGAACTCGGTGGATTGCAAAGGAACACAAGGAAATTTTATACTGGTTCAGGCCCTCGATGTGAGGTAATACCCTACGTCCAGTTTGTATGTATTCCTTTGAGGATATACGGTGGTAGTTCTGATGAACTGTATGGCCGTGTGCTTCTATGAGCTCTTCTGCCCTCATGGGGCGCCCTGCCTCCCCTTATATACTGGGGGACAAGGTTACAAGGTAGGAGTCCCCATCGGATTACGACTAGGAGATCTCCCCTTAGAGATATAACGTACCCGACTAGGACTGTATATTCCTTTCTATACAAGGCGAAGTCTGCCGAATCTAGCTATATCTCTAATTACAAGGCTAGGCCCATCCTCTATCCGAGTGGCCCATATGCTTGTCATGAGGTACCCGGGGCCCATGGCACCCACAATAGCCCCCGAGACCTTCATAGTTGAGTCACAGCTGATGCCGAGTGCTCATCCTCCACGGTGAAGTCTTCCCGAGTGCATTGCTCCCGAGTACTCTTTGTCTGAGTGCTGCTTCTCCCGAGTCCTGCTTCATGTCAGCTGGCAGCGAGGCTATGAAGGTCTCGATGTAGATGTTGGAATAGTGTGCGCCGAATAGGCGCACCTATTAGGTGTAGCCCCCGACTTTGTGCTTAATTGTGAAAACAATTAAACATAAAGTCAAAGATCTTTAATCTTGAAGTCTTTCCCGAGTAGATTACTACTGGTATATGAGACTCTTCGGTATCATGTCAACCGGAATGTGTGTTTATAGTCTTGCCGAGTAGGATGCTACTCGTATATGGGACTCTTTAGCGTCATGTCAGCTGGAAAGGGGGTGTTTATAGTCTTTCCCGAGTAGTATACTACTCGAAAATTAGACTCGTCGGCATCATGTCAGCCGGAATGATTATTTATAGTCTTTCCCAAGTAATATACTACTCGAAAATTAGACTCGTCAGCTTCATGTCAGCTGGAAAAGGTGTTTATAGTCTTTCCCGAGTGGCGTCCCATTCGGAAGTTAGACTCTTCAGCTCGTCAGCTGGAAGAATGTTTATAGTCTTTCCCGAGTAGTATGCTACTCGAAAGTTAGACTCCTCCGCATCATGTCAGCGGGAATGAGAAATTTATAGTCTCTCCCGAGTAGTGCACTACTCGAAAGTTAGACTCATCCGCGTCATGTCAGCGGGAATAATGCTGCTCATGGCAACTGGTGGCCACGCATGTAGGCCGAGTACCACTGTATGAAAAATAAATCCATTACGTGGTTAGGTGTACTCGAGAGAGATACCTGCATCTCCAATTTTAATGAAGACTAGCTTGTGATCCTTGTAAGGATGTATCCTCGAGACCTGGTGGATAAGACAGATACCCAAACATATATGTTTAGCAATAAGGCTCTCATGAAGCATATCTGTTTACCTCATCGGTTCCTGTGGGTAGCACTAGCGCTATAATTTCAACTCAGCCTGCGAGCGGCCCACATGGAGCATGCTACTGTAGGAACTCATGTCTTGGTGGCTATTACCAAGTAAGCCGGCCTGAACCAACCTACCTAGCATAGCTCTATAGAAATAGCATCCATCGCATGTCAGGATGAGTATGGCGGCGTTGGTAACCGCAATCAGCCAGAGGAATCCTCGTCTGCAAGTCTTTCCGACTTATGCTCCGGATGCATCCTGGTTGCCACAGACGCCTGAGTAGGTATATTGCAGAATCTGCTCGCTCTCCCCAGGTGTGACGCGGTGCATGGGAACTCCGGATGTGCTTTGACGACATAGGTCTTCTCTGACTTCGGTAAAGCCGGATAAGGTACCCGAACCTAGCATTAGCGTAGGATTCGGCTGGCGACCCTCATGGGGCGTACCCTACTTAGCCGAGTAGTACACAGCCCCGACTGGCGCCGGAGGCCGGTTATTAGTTCGCATGGAGCGTAGCCGAGGAAGATGACGTCCCGACTGGCGCAAGTACTCGGTAAGTAGCCCTCATGGAGCATCCCGAGTGTATTTTGGCAGACTTGTCCAGCCCCCGAGCGTAGGAGATAGGCTCGCAGCCCTGAGTTCCTGTCACGCATATCCGGAGCTGGGCCTGCAATATAAAGATATCGGATGAGTAGCATCTGATGATGAAAATAATCATCCGAATAAAATGTATTTTACAATGTATGTAAATACGTGTTCTTCCTCTTTTTGATATTAATTTCCTCGAGTAGTTGACCCCTTACGTTTAAGCACTCTGCCCGACTAGTCATAGCCCCCTAGCGTCGGGAGTTGGCTCATGGCTCTTTCCCAGGCACGCGTTTTGGGTGACTTGAGTTCGTCTTACATGGAGCAGAGTTTCACGGATCGAGATTTATGCTACTCGAGTACTTTTGTAATCATTTAAGAGCAAAAACGGAAAAAAGTAAATGCGCAGCTTATACACCTATTAGGTGTAAGCGGCTGTGGCACTAGCAAGGCCGAGTGAGGAGATGTTTATCAGAAAGCGACTTAGCTGTTCGGTATTTGGGAGTGGGGATGCCATCCTCGTGTTTGAGCTTGTGAGCCCCCGAGCATGTCACTTGTTGTTCTGATAATCCTCAGTTGTTGAAGGTCGAAGGCGGTCGTGACCGACTGCCACAATGGAGCCGTCTGACTTGCGTTTGCGATTCCCAGCTTTAGTTGGGACCGCGTCGTCGGTGTCATCCCGCTTCTTCTGTCAGGGTGACTTGTTGTCATCGAGGGCCTTGGCAACAGCGTGGGCCGAGTCGGCGTACTTGTTTGCCATGTCGAATAGGGCCTTGACAGAGTTGGGAGGCTTCCGCGTGAATTTGTCGATGAACGAGGTGTCTTTGACTCCTTTTCGAAAGGCGGCGATGACGACCTCATCCTTGATGTTCGGGATTGAGTTCCTCTTCTCAGAAAACCTCTTGATGAAGTCACGAAGAGACTCGTTCTTCCTTTGACGCAACTGATATAGGTCGTACTCAGAAGATGGCCTCTCGTATGTTCCCTGGAAATTGGTGATGAAACGTTCCCGGAGTTCTCCCCAAGAGCCGATTGATTGCTTGGGAAGTCCTGTTAGCCATGTCCTCGCTGAGTCGGCTAGAGCAACTAGGAGGTAGTTAGCCATGACTTTGTGGTCACCTCCAGCAGCTTGGATTGCCAGAGTGTATGCTGTGAGCCAGGACTCGGGATCGGTCTTGCCGTCGTATTTTTCGATGCTTGTAGGCTTGAAACCCGACGGCCAGTTGACCTGTTGTAGCTCCTGGGTGAAGGCCGGTATGCCTTCGTCTTCATGAGGACTCCGACCCCGACTACGGCGGCGAAACCGCTCGTGGTGGAGGCCGAAATGCTCGTTCTCGTCTTCCAGTTGGCGTTGCTCGTCTTCTTCTCGCTCGCGGCGCCGAGCATTGGTGTCCTGCCGAAGATCACGCCATAGTTGGCCTCGGAGATCCCGGTTGTCCCGACGGTCACTTCGACGTTGCCGGTTGTTGTTTGGGTTGCCGAATGACGTTTGGCGTGACTCCGTGTGCAGCTGACTAGAGCCGGCCACTCGGCGTCGCTTTGAGGTAGACGAGACTGCCATTGGGGATGCCGACCGGTTGGTCGGTATGAGGGTATCTCCCGACTGTTGGTGCTGCTGACATGCAGCAGCGGTAAGCATGGCTTTTGTCCTTGCGATCGTCGGGGTGGCCTGATGATCAGGCCCAAGCTGGACTGTGTCCAGTAGGATTGCAGCGGCCACGATGTTCTGTTGGGGAGTAACGAAGACATCGTGGTCGCCGACTCGGGTTTGGAGGATTTGCTGCTGAGCGGTTTGCTCAGCCTTGCGTAGATCGTCGTTGCGGGCGTGCAGGCGTCTTGCTTCTTCCTCCTGTTGTTCTTGCAGTCGGCAGGCCTCCTCCTCTTGTGGCTCGTGTCGTCGGCGTGATTCCTGAGTAGGAGTAGAGCCTTTGGATGCCATGAAGATTTCTCGTGGCGGAGTGAAGCTTGCCGAGCAGGTATCCGACTTGGAGTCGGAATCCGACTGGGAGTCGTAGTCCGACTGAGAGTCGTAGTCGGAATAGTTGATGGGGGTGATTGTAACTCCGACCTCCCTAGATCCGATCTCAAGCGGCTCGGAGCCGTATCCGAGTCAAACTCCAGGGGATCGGGTTTGCCGCGTCGGATGTAGATTGTAGATATCCGCGGCGTCGCCGAGTCCGAACGGGAAGTTGACGATCTCTTCCCTTCTCGGCCCGATCTCGGCTGGCTCAGAACCGAGTCCGAGTCGAACACTGGAAGGAAGAGTTGTCCCTGGACTCGGGCGTATTGGAGATCGCCGCAGCATGTCGTCGAAGATTGCCGCAGCGTCATGTGGGCCGACTGGCGCGGAGTCAGCTGGTTCCTCGGCCGGTTGGATCGGGTCCGTGTCGGCCGGGGTGAGATTGCCGATCTGGTCGGCGACGAAGTCAAGGCTTCCGACTGACATGAAGTCGAAGAGTCCTATATACGAGTAGTTCCCTACTCGGCAAGACTATAAATCATATTCCGGTTGACATGATACCGAAGAGTCTCATATACCAGTAGTAATCTACTCGGGAAAGACTTCAAGGTTAAAGATCTTTGACTTTATGTTTAATTGTTTTCACAATTAAGCACAAAGTCGGGGGCTACACCTAATAGGTGCGCCTATTCGGCGCACACTATTCCAACATCTACATCGAGACCTTCATAGCCTCGCTGCCAGCTGACATGAAGCAGGACTCGTGAGAAGCAGCACTCAGACAAAGAGTACTCGGGAGCAATGCACTCGGGAAGACTTCACCGTGGAGGATGAGCACTCGGCATCAGCTGTGACTCAACTATGAAGGTCTCGGGGGCTACTGTGGGTGCCATGGGCCCCGGGTACCTCATGACAAGCATATGGGCCACTCGGATAGAGGATGGGCCTAGCCTTGTAATTAGAGATATAGCTAGATTCGGCAGACTTCGCCTTGTATAGAAAGGAATATACAGTCCTAGTCGGGTACGTTATATCTCTAAGGGGAGATCTCCTAGTCGTAATCCGATGGGGACTCCTACCTTGTAACCTTGTCCCCCAGTATATAAGGGGAGGCAGGGCGCCCCATGAGGGCAGAAGAGCTCATAGAAGCACACGGCCATACAGTTCATCAGAACTACCACCGTATATCCTCAAAGGAATACATACAAACTGGACGTAGGGTATTACCTCACATCGAGGGCCTGAACCAGTATAAAATTTCCTTGTGTTCCTTTGCAATCCACCGAGTTCCCATCCGCCGAGTAGCCCCATATATTTATTGCCGGTGTAAAACATCGACAACTTTCGTGGCCCATGAGTACTTGTTGGAAAGCTTATGAAGTCTAATTTCAAATGGTTTTCGTCCCATGTCAAAATTCCTCCTGAGCTGTCCGAAATCATCAAAACAAGACACGTACCTCTTCCAGTCCGAGTCTATTTTGGGCCTTGGGCCTTGTAACGGTGTCGTGGGCTAAACCCAAGTGGTGTGCGCCCTAGGGATAACCCTAGGACGTCCCAACATATATATATATACAGTAGCCATCGTTGTTTAGAGGTGGGTTTTGCATAGATTATTCTGTCCTTGAACAGTTTTGCCGTTTATTGGTTTGTGAGACCCCAACTCGAGAGTATAATCATTCATCTGCAATTGAGTTGCAATCTTTCTTGTTCTTGATTGTGTTCTTCGATTCACATGTAGGGATTAGCCTTCGTGGCGAGGTCAACCGGGCAGCGCATGGTTGATAACGAGAGGAGACGTGGTACTGCGATTGCAGGGTTCAGGTCTTGGTGATCAGAAGCCGGATCGTGAGTGTCAAATTTCCACCAAATCGAGAGTTATCTTTGCCTAACGGAAGATCGGGCACCCCGTTGCCATCAAGTGGTATCAGAGCGAAGGTTGCCCGTTAGGTATATCTTTTCCATCATGTTCAATATTTGTTTTTCCTATACCTAGAGTCCAGAAAAGCCACGAAAAAAAAGAAGAAAATTGGTAGTCGTAGGTTTTTCTGCTGTCGTACAACTGTGTTTAGCCTTTTGCATAATTCTGTTGAGTTGGTGTCCTAGGTCGAGTTCGGTTGCTGGCTTAGATTGTGTTTGAGTCCAGTTCGTGATCCACCCACCGCACCCCTACAAACCCTAGCCACCACCACCATTGTCTCTGTTTTCCCATATACTAACTATCTGGTGCAAGTGTTGGTCTTTGTGTGTTCTTTTTTTAGTGTCATACATCACGTCCTTGATCACCCTACATCGCCATCCACCTCTCTAGTAGCCACCGCCACCATATCATCCCCGGTTTCACCACCTGTTTCTGTTTCAGCCTCCACCAAACACTGATACGGAGGACCTTCCTTGAAACAGCCATAACTTTCACATACGGAGTTGGAATCAGGCAAATAAATAGTCTATGGACATCTACGAAAAATTTCCCATCCGCTACCCACACTTCGTCAGGTTCGCCGAAATCCGTTTTGCAAAATTCAAGCCAGAAGATTGGGTTTTCGCACTCCGAAGTTCTAGCACGCTTTTTAAAGCACGCTCGTGTATTTCCACAGTTCACACCTTATACCAAACTGAGCTGCCACCTTCCTAAGGTTGTTGTTCCTGTACTCCTAGTTGAAAAAAAATATCAGAAAAATAAAAGAAAAATAAAAAAAGGGGTGTGAAAGAGAAAAAAAAGAAAAAGAAAGAAAAAAAAAAGGAGAGGAGCACATTGAACACACCAGGGAGCCATCTGTGTGCTGTTTTGTGCTGCGTTCTTACCTTATCCTTATTTCTTTGCTGCTGTCCTTTCATACTTGTTTGTCGCCCTTGTTTTATCACATCTGGTTTAGAACTTGTTTAGGCCAGCAACTCGGACAAGTGCTTGGGACATTTTTTCAGCATTACTATCTATTATTGAATTGTGTGCCACTAACATTTTTGGCCTCCCAAGCTCCACATATATACTTCTGGTCAGCACGGTCTCGACCCTTGCAATCGCTAGATCACGCCCTCAAGGTATCACGAACCAGCCACCGTTTGTACCGTCCTTTGCTCGCTAGTCTCAGAACCTTGTAAGAGCTCGGTAAGGTGCTTCCATTTGCGAGTGTCCACTATCCTTGCAAAGTAGTAGTTGATAGGGATAACACTTTTCTGCTGTTTGTTTCCTATTTTCTACTAACCATGGCAGGTGAGGTGAATGTTTTCGCTGATAGTGCTTCAAAAGAGGAGATCACTAAGCTGGATCAGAAGATTGAGAAAAATGTAGCTGCCGTGAATGCTATGTGGGAAGACCTCTAGGCTATCGTGGAGAGCATTACCACCCTCACTAACCTCGTCGAACAACTGGTAGCAAACCGTCAATCAACACCACCACTTGTTGACGATGACGGAGATAATGAAGAAGAGGAAGCTAACAATAGCGACGCACGTGATACACTTCGTGAAGAGCGCCTATGACAATAGCTGCGATTCAACAGGCGAGGTATGGGAGGTATGGGAGGTAACCGCCACCAAGGGCGAGGTAACGATGATCCTTTTGCTAAAATTAAATTTACCTTGCCGTCATTTTCTGGAAAATATGACCCTGAAGCTTATTTGGATTGGGAGATGACCGTAGAGCAAAAATTTAATTCCCATCTAGTTCCTGAAGTCCATAGGGTTAGGCAAGCAACTAGTGAGTTCAAGGATTTTGCCATTATCTGGTGGAATGAGCTAGTTAAATCTGGCCTAGAACCTGACACATGGGATAGACTAAAGCGAGCAATACGGGGTAGGTTTATTCCTCCATCTTTCAAACGTGATTTGAGAAATAAGTTGCAACGCTTAGACCAAGGGGAAAAATCTGTAGAAGATTACTTTCAGGAGCTACAAATAGGAATGTTGCGTTGTGAGGTAGAGGAGGATGAGGAGGATAAGATGGCTCGATTTTATGGGGGGTTGAGACGTCAAATTCAGGACATTATTCAATACAAAGAATACAATTCTCTTAACCGATTGTTCCATCTAGCTATATTAGCTGAACAGGAATTGCAGGGAAGGCAACCATTGAGAAGGAACAATTGGGGAAGCACGTCTACATCGAGGCCTCCCTTTGGGTCCAGAAAAAGTACCTCCGCCACTGGCCGGACTGCTACACCCTCCACCACTCGAGCATGATCAGAGGCATTGGTGCCAACATCTCGTGCTACTGAAGTGAGTAAATCTGTTCGTTCGCAGGCACCCGCCAAAAGTGCATCATCGGTTGCTTCCACGGGGTGAACAAGAGATATCCAGTGCTTCAAGTGCAAAGGGATGGGCCATGTGCAACGTGATTGCCCAAATCAGAGAGTCCTCATTGCTACAGATGATGGTGAGTACACTAGTGCAAGTGATGTTGATGATGAATTAGCACATGGCACTAACAATGCAGGTGATGAAGACAAGAGCGATGAGGAAGTGGAGCACATAGGTGCAGAAGATTCAAGCAAGTACCTGAGCATTGTAGTACAACGGGTGCTAAGTGCTCAAATGAAGAAGGCGGAGCAAAATCAGCGCCACAATTTGTTCCAATCAAGGTTCGTGGTTCATAATAGAGCATGCCATGTTGTCATTGATTGCGGAAGCTGTAGCAACCTTGCTAGTTCAGATTTGGTTGACAAGCTAGGTTTGACTACACAACCACATCCACGGCCTTACTACATCCAATGGTTCAACTCTTGTGGTAAGTTGAAGGTAAGCAAAGTTATGCGAGTGAAATTATCCGTTGGAAATTACCATGATAGTGCAAATTTTGATGTTGTGCCTATGCAAGCATGTTCTTTATTGTTGGGTAGGCCTTGGGAATATGATAGAGATGTGTTGCACCGTGGTAGCACTAACACTTACACCTTCACACACAATGGTAAGAAGATGGAGTTGCTACCAATGACTTCTGTAGAAATTCTGAAAGATGATTTGGTTCCTATTTCTTGTGATACAGAAGAGTTGTGCAATGCTTCACTTATATCCATGCCACAACTAGTGAATGACCATGTTAGTAATGTTGTTGAACCATTATGTGCTGATTTTAGACATGTTGTTCACTTTGTTAGCGAGAATGAAGAGCTTAGATTGCTATCTTCTTTAAATACTTGGGGCTATATTCAATTTGATGATCTTTGTCCACTAAATTGTTTAGAGAAGAAATTATTTGCTACATTTGATTTGCCATGTCCTTCTTATGTGATTTTTTTATGTTATTGGCAATTATGATAATAAATAAGAATATAATGTGCATAGAGTATATATTTGTTCGAATTTTAATATACCTCCTTTTCAAAATGATATGTCTTGTCTAGAGG
Source organism: Oryza meyeriana var. granulata (assembly GCA_003991445.1). NCBI lineage: Eukaryota > Viridiplantae > Streptophyta > Magnoliopsida > Poales > Poaceae > Oryza > Oryza meyeriana. Next base: position 125,162 of record RYFJ01003191.1, read on the forward strand.
ACCGCATGAGTATAAATAATTCTCTATCTAGTTCCTTTAGTTATTTAAATGAGTTGCAGGTTGGTTTGCAAGAAGGGGAGTATTGTGAGCTGCACAACACTACAAAGTGTTCTCCGCGTTTAAAAATTTCAGAATCCAACCATATGCACAACACTACTTCACCCAATATTGTGAAAGATAAAGATATGTTCATCAAGCTTAATGACAAGGTGAAACCGTGGATGGTTTCAAATCAAGAAGGGGAGGATTATGAGGACATCACTAGCTCAGATATGAATATAGCTACCTTATATATTCATCAACCAAAGGTGCATGCTTTCTATATAAGATTTATGTGTTATATATTTGAATAGCCGTTACTGCACCATAAGTTTTGTGTGTTCTCGTTTGCAGAGATACTTGCTTGGGTGAGGGAAAAGAGACGGAGCGCAAGGAATATATGGATGATCAAAGAAGTTGATTGGGGACCAAACTAAGACCTTTCCCAAGTCTACTTCTACAGCACCACGTCACTTTTGGTCCATAGAAGGCAAGCAATGAAGTTCTGCACGTTTTGGATTCGGATTTGGGCCTCCTGACAGTATCAACTTCAAACGAACCTAGCTGCTGATCTAGAAGGACTTTCGGGGCCCATGAGTACTTGTTGGAAAGCTTATGAAGTCTACTTTCAGATGGTTTTGGTCCCATATCAAAATTCCTCCTGAGCTGTCTGGAATCATCAAAACAAGACATATACCTCTTCCAGTCCGAGTCTGTTTTGGGCCTTGGGCCTTGTAACGGTGTCGTGGGCTAAACCCAAGTGGTGTGCGCCCTAGGGATAACCCTAGGACGTCCCAACATATATATATACAGTAGTTGTTGTTGTTTAGATGTGGGTTTTGCTTAGATTATTCTGTCCTTGAACAGTTTCGCCGTTTATCGGTTTTTGAGACCCCAACTCAAGAGTATAATCATTCATCTGCAATTGAGTTGCAATCTTTCTTGTTCTTGCTTGTGTTCTTCGATTCACATGCAGGGATTAGCCTTCGTGGCGAGGTCAACCGGGCAGCGCACGGTTGATAACGAGAGGAGACGTGGTACTGCGATTGCAGGGTTCGGGTCTTGGTGATCAGAAGCCGGATCGTGAGTGTCAAATTTCCACCAAATCGAGAGTTATCTTTGCCTAACGGAAGATCGGGCACCCCGTTGCCATCAGGTAGTTAGCCATGGCCTTGTGATCTCCTCCAACTGCTTGGATCGGCAGAGTGTAGACCGTGAGCCAGGACTCGGAGTTGGTCTTCCCATCGTATTTTTCAATTCTAGTCGGCTTGAAGCCTAGCGACCAGTCGACTTGTTGTAGTTCATGGGTGAAGGCCGGTACTCCATCTTCATGAGGACTCCAGCTACGGCAGTGAAACCACTCGTGGTGGAGGCCGAAGCGTTCGTTCTCGTCTTCTAGTCAGCGTTGCTCGTCTTCCTCTCGTTTGTGACGGCGCGCGTTGATGTCCTGCAGAAGGTCACGCCATATGTGGGCACCCCAGAAGTGCATTATGGAGAGTAATTACTATGACAACGCGAAATATCTAGATGGATGGGATCTCGAATAAAACCCAATTAAGTATGGTAACCATCCATCCTCATCGCAGCCTTGCCATAATATTTACCCGTTCATAATACAAATCCAAAATGCCGAGAAGTGTACAAAAGAGATAATCATAAGGATAGCTTGCCAGTCCTCCCCGTCATACGCCCGTCAAACCACTCGATGGTGGCGACCAAACAAATACCCTAGAGGACTCGAACCACAATAGCTATCCCCCAACCATCTCAATTCTACACAACTCATACTCATGTTCAGCTAGTCCCCAGGAAAGCGACTAACTTCACACATTCATCGCAAGCAATTCATAAACATCACAAGTACTCTAAATATGGATAAACGAGCAGCAGGGTTATAAATATTACATAGAGGGTTCACACCCTAATTCATCACAGAGTAGCACAAAAGATAGCAGCGGAATATATAAAAACATAAAGGATAAAAACCAGTGGTGCCAAACCAAACCACAGGGCAACCGACTGGGGATAGAGCATAACTTCGACTACATATTATCCTCGCCACCCTCGGCGGGATAATAGTAGACCACATCAATGTCGTCGTTGTCCTCACCTGAAAGATGCAGCGTGAGTACACAAGTACTCAGCTAGACTTATACAATAATAATAGTTCAACGGAGTAATGCTAGTCTCTACATCAAGGAGTATGGCTATGTCGATCTGATTTTGTATAAAGCTGATTTTATTGAGCAACTACTATATTTAAAACATAAGCATTTGCAAAATATAGCAATCTGAAATTCTAGGACAGCAAGCTTATAGTTCTGAAATGTAATTAAAAGTGAGCACAAACCATGCTCTAATCATCATCCATGGGCCACCATTGCCCAAACAATTATGCTACACAAGCATATCATTATCCATGACTAAAACCAAGTCATATTTATCATTAGAACCTTTTATATAAACCCATTCATCCATGACTATCCTAAGTCATGGTATCACAACATCATCCCATAACCACATATCCCAAGTTGGATGCTAACATCATTGAGGAACACATCAAGCGGTCGTCCGTAACCATGGACACGGCTATTCGAATAGTTCTTACTCTGATCAGAGGTGTATATCTTTACCCACACGATGTGATAGAAGCCAAACGGCTACACTCTAGTTTGATCTGTACCCGTCGGTACCCACACTCTACGCATTGAGTGCGGACTAGAGGTCACAACAGAACCTTTTGCACGCTTAGCCCCAACCACCTAAACCACGTCTGGGCCCCCGACGACTTAGTCGCGTGCGTGCGTGGCAACTAAGGCGGGCTCACCGTCGCGGGAGGCACCTCCGGCCAAGTGCAGGCACCTCTAGCCAAGTGCAGGCTCGCAATGAGGTCCTCCAAAAGTCTCCCTTCATGACTGACGGACGGGCGTAGATGGTCACAGCCTCCTGTGCTACTGAGTTAAGCCGTCCCATTCCCGGCATGTGGAAGTACGTAGGGTGCTTGAATAGACGTCAACATGTTCGGTCCTTAACGACCCAGACGGAGCTACGTGCATCAGGGAAACACCATCCCTTCATCGCCCTATCATCCGTCCAAGTCAAACATATTCTTAATTATAAATCAGAAGTTATTCTTCTCAGATTTTAACCCATCCATTCGCATTAACTAGTTTTGAACCGATAGCTCCATCTATCGGATTTTTCTAAGTCTAGAACTAAGCATGGCTAAGCATTCGGTAAAATAAAAGTATCCCAAAGTCCTTAACCAGGGGTGACAAGGTAAAAGTATGGTATCAACAATCAAGGAATGAAAATGCATACAATTGGGTAACATTGACTCTACCCATTTAAAAAGGACTGAACATGCATATAGATATTGTTTTCGCAAACAAATCAATTTATGGAAAATATAGGTTCAATATGCTTAGATACTTGATTTACATGCTTGCCTTGCTGCAGCGAGTGGTCACTCTCAACCTCTGGTTCTTGCTCCACGTACTCCGAATTGTCTGAATCTACCGATAAAAGGCGAATATGCAAATAAGAAACAATTAAACATGTCTATGCAAAAATGATCAATAAATGCTGAGATAAATACAGTAGGTAGGCCACATTCTAAAGTGAATTTTAGTGAAAGAATCATCTCAAAATCTTTTACGGTTTACGAGTTACAAAAATAACAAGATGAAAAGGCTGAAAATGGCAGTTTTGTAATTATTTATATTGTAACCTTAAGTTATTATATTTGACTTACATTTTCTATTAAGATTTCAAGAAGGCAAGTATTATTATATAAAATAGCATAACCTACTAGTTCTAACAAAATTTGGTTCACTGGATTTTGATTTAAAATGATTTAGTTGTGAATTTTACAAGTTCATCAAGAGAAAGGTTAGAAAAATACTTAGGCCTATTTTGAGAGGTAGTTTTTTTCAAATACAAATTATCCACAGCAAGTTTACAATTTTCTGAGTTTAACAAAAGTGGTTTCACATTTTTAGCAATTAGGATGAATTTTCTAGAAATTTATAAACTTCTAGGTTATAAAGAGGTATATAAAAGATATTTCCATTTTTAGAGAAAAATCCTACACAGAAGTTCTCACTTTTTATTTTACAAAAATAAAGGGCACATTCTTATGAATCCATAGAAATTTGGTTCACCTCAAAAGGAGTTATAATGGATTTTATAGAAATATTTCCAGTTCTTAAGCACAAAATAAGTTATTTATGCTTCATATTATTTATTTTCTGTACAGAAGTGATATTATTTTATCTCACAGCATTAAAGTTCACAAAATTACAGAATTAACAAAATTGGTTTCACTCAAAAAGGAGTTAACATGAAATAGTTATGGATTTCTAAAGTTTGCATATTTCTCTGTTATAAAATAAATCAGTTGTCTTTTCTTTCCTTTTTCTTATTTCTCTCTTTCTCTCTTATAGGTGGGGCCAGTGCGCCATAGAGACAGAACAGCACAGGGCGAACAAGACAATGGAACGGACCGTCCAGTCTAGGAGAGGATGGTCCGGCGTGGCGAAACAGAGGAGGTTTAGTCGGCGAGCGTCTTCGCTGCGGCGGCGGCGATGGCGGCGTCGGCTGCAGTCGGGGCCAAAAGAGAAAAGGAAAAGGAGTTCACGGCGAAGCTAAGGGTGGTCTTCTTGACACCTCAGGTGACCGGAATCTCGCCGGCGGTGAGGATAAGCGGCGGATGCTCTCGGGACACTGAGGCAAATCGCCCTACGGGCTTAAACCGGTCCAGCCAGTGCATGCATAAGCGTCTAAGGATACTGGAAAGCTCACCGAGGGTCACGCCAATCCTGGAGAAGCTAGAACAGCAGTGGCGACGGTGAACTTGGTCCGGAGGCGGCGAAATCCTTCGGTCTCACGGCGCTGGGCAGCTCCGGCTGAGCTGCAGCCAAGGCAGGGTGTCTACCGTGTTAGAGGTTCCCTAGAGATGGCAGGAATGCAAAGGATCGGATCACGGCTCACCAGAGAAGGAGAAAACGGCGGCGGCGGCTCAGATCAGCGTCGGGGAAGATGACGACCGATCTCGGCGCTCGGGTCTTCGCAACTCGTTCCTTCAGTTAGCAAGCTTCTGGAGGCGAGGCGACGTTGCTGGCGCAAGGGCTCGGTCAGACTTATTCCGAGGCGGCCGGAATGGCGGGATGACACCGGCGGCGGCGCTGCAGAGCAAAAAGAGAACATGGCGGCGCCACGGCGACTTCGGCCAGTGATCCTGGGGCTGTAAAGTGCGAAAATGGAACGATCAAAGCTTGTAGATCACGTTCCCGGGGTCAAGAAGGGATGGAGGTCACCAGAGGAAGCCCAGTTTCGGTCGAACACTCTCGGCAATGAAGGAAAATGGCTCTGTCTCCGGTGATCTTTGGGGATTCCGTCGGCTTTCTCGATGGGAACGTGGAGAGGAAGGGTAGAGGGTTCTGCTGGTGAAGTTTGGAGTGAAAATGTCGAGGTTCTCTGGAGTTGAGCTCATCTAGGTCTCTCTGTGTGCTGGGAGGGAGAAGATGGACGAGCTGCTGACACGTTTGACATGCATTGCTGAGTTGCCTCCATTCCACAGTGTCCTTGGTGGGTCCCACATGTAAGATAATATTTTTCTACACATTTTTGGTTAGATTCAGTCTATGTCTTGTGGGGTCTTGTAGTGAAAACCTAGGGATGAGAGAGGGGTATGGGTAGAAGACTTGGTGAAACACACTGTCCCATGATGTGGTAAGGCTAACAAGTGGGCCAGGTCTTGTGGGTCCCACTGGTCAGTGAGAAAAGAGAGGAGAATACTCTAGAGACTGTTTTGTGAGCTGTATGGACAGCTGTCTTGCATCTGTGATTTCAGCAGATAAATAAGGGAGATAAATTATGGGAAAATTACTGGAGATAGAGGAAGATGTGATTAACATGCTGACCAAATTTCGTTGCTAGAAGTGGTCTGGTTCATCTCTGGTGAAAAAGCAAAATAGGCACACTGATCCAGTTTTGCTGCAGTCTCATTTGTTTCTCCAGTGCCTTGATCTTATCATTTTATGTGTTTTCTTTGGGAGATAAATTAAACTAAAATTCCTGGTTGTAGGGTTCATGTTGGTACACACTTTGGCAAAAGCTCTCTGTCTAATTAGTCTTCATGTTCATGTGGTAAATTTTAGAAGTAAGCCAATTTATTTCAGCTAGCTTCCCAGCTTTGCTGATTTGAGGGACTTGGTTGAAGTACTTATTTAAGTGATAACATCATGTAAAATTTACAGTGGATTAGTTATGTGGGATAGTGTTTACAGGAATTTTTCCATGATTTTATGTGCAACCAAACATCTTCAGAAAATCCTTCGACCATACAAAGGCATAGGTCAAGGAAAAGGTTCCCACATATGTTTCTGTTCAACTTGATACACTTTTTGGTAGAGTTTGGTTTTTGCCGATTAGGGTTTAGGTATTGAGAGTTTGACGATACTTGCAAACTTTAATTTCGCATGAAGCGACATTGCAAGGATTTTCTTTGTGCACTCTAGTGGCAATAAGTCACAACCCTAATTACCTGAAATTAGATTTTGGGGCTGTGACACCGTACTCGGCCTCGGAGATCTTGGTTGTCCCGACGGTTGTTTTGACGTCACCGATTGTTGTTGGGATTACTGAGTGACATCTGGCATGACTCCGTGTGCGGCTGACTGGAGCTGGCCACTCGGCGTCGCTTTGAGATGGATGAGACTACCATTGGGGAAGCCGACCGGTTGGTCCGTATAAGTGTGTCACCCGACTGTTGGTGCTGTTGACATGCAGCAGCGGTGATCATGGCTTTTATCCTGGCTATAATCGGGGTGGCCTGATGATCAGGCCCAGACTGGAGTGTATCCAGCAGGGTTGTAGCGGCCACGACGTTTAGTTGAGGCGTGACGAAGACGTCGTGGTCGCCAACTCGAGTTTGGATGATTTGCCGTTGAGCAGTTCTCACAGTCGGCAGGCCTCCTCCTCTTGCTGCTCGCGTAGTCGGCGTGATTCCTGAGTGGGAGCTGAACCCTTGGATATCATAAGGACTTCACGTGGTGGAGAGAAGCGTGCTGAACTGCTGTCTAACTTAGAGTCCGACTCCGACTGAAAGTCAGAATCTGACTAAGAGTCGAAGTCAGAATAATTGATGCTGGTGATGACGACTCCGACCTCCCTAGATTCGAACTCGAACGGCTTTGGGCCATATCCAAGTCTAACTTCAGGGGATCGTGTCTGCCATCTCAGATGCTGGTCGCTGTTGTCCGTGGCGTTGCTGAGTTCGAACGGGAGATTGATGATCTCTTCCTTTCTTAGCCCGATCTCGGCCGGCTCGAGGCCGAGTCCAAGTTGAACACCGAAGGAAAGAGTTGTCCCGAGACCCGGACAAGATGAAAATTGCCACAGCAAGTCGACGAGGGTTGCTGTAGCATTGCGTGGGCCAACCGGCGTAGAGTCAGCTTGTTTCCTGGCCGATCGGATCTAGTCTGGTTCGGACAGGGTGAGGTTGCCAAATTCGTCAGCGATGAAGTCAAGGCTCCCGAAGCTAATTGTTTGCCCAGGGAAGAAGTTGATGCCGTTGACTCCGGTGCTTGGATCCATCAAGCTTGATGAAGATGATCTTGACAAAGCCCCAACCTGGCGCGCCAACTGTCGATGTTTTACACCGACAATAATATAGGGCTACTTATCGGATCAAAACTCAATGGACTACAAAGGAACACAGAGAGTTTATACTGGTTCAGGCCCTCGATGTGAGGTAATACCCTACATCCAGTTTTGGTGTATTTTCTTTAAGGATGTATGATGGTGATTCTCATGAACCTGCCCTCAGGGGGCACCCTGCCTCCCCTTATATACTGGAGGATAGGGTTACAAAGTAGGAGTCCCAGTCAGACTACGACCAAGGGATCTCCTCCTAGAGATATAACGTACCCGACTAGGACTGTATTTTCCTTATCGTACAAGGCTAAGTCTGCCAATTCCATCATATCTCTAATTACATGGCTAGGCCCATCCTCTGTCCAAGTGGCCCAATAGCTTCTCATGAGGTACCCTAGGCCCATGGAACTGACAATGACTAGGATAATTATTCTCATGAGGCCGTAGCTGCCATGAGGCATATGCCACAACCTTCCCTTCTTGCATCAGCACACATCCCAAACCTTGCCGAGATGCATCACAGTAAACTTGGAATCCTTTCTTGGGATCTGGCATGATCAACATAGGTGCGGTTACAAGTTTCTTCTTCAACTCTTGAAAACTCCGTTCACACTCTGGCATCCATGAAAATTTCACATCCTTTTGGAGAAAATGGGTCATAGGCTTCGCAATTCCAGAAAAGTTCTTTATGAATCGACGGTAATATCCCGTCAATCCTAAGAAACTCCGAATCTCCAAAACTGTTTGCGGCTGCTTCCACTTGGTCACTAACTCCACATTGGTTGGGTCTACCGTAATTCCTCCAGCAGTCATGACATGTCCGAGAAACTTCACTTCCGGAAGCCAAAACTCACACTTACTAAACTTGGCATACAACTGATGTTGCCGAAGGGTCTCCAAAATGATATGAAGGTGCTGCTCATGCTCTCCCTTAGTCTTGAAATAAACGAGGATATCATCGATGAAAACCACCACAAACTTATCCAAGTATTCCATAAACACTTTATTCATCAAGTTCATAAAGAATGCAGGGGCGTTACTCAACCCGAAAGACATAACTGTGGAGGTCATGGGCCCCGGGTACCTCATCACAAGCATATGGGCCACTCGGATAGAGGATGTGCCTAGCCTTGTAATTAGAGATATAGTAGCACCCGGCAGACTTTGTCTTGTACAATAAGGAATATACAGTCCTAGTCAGGTAAATTGAATCTCTAAGAGGAGATCCCTTGGCCATATCTGGCTAGGACTCCTATCTTGTACCCTGTCGCCCAGTATATAAGGGGAGGCAGGGCACCCCCTGAGGGCAAGAGTTCATCAGAACGACACAAATCCTCAAAGGAATAACACCACAACTGGACGTAGGGTATTATCTCGCATCGAGGGCCTGAACCAGTATAAAATCTCCATGTGTTCCTTTGCAATCTACCGAGTTTCCATCCACCGGGTAGCCCCATATTTATATTGCCGGTGTAAAACATCGACAATAACTGTGCATTCATATAACCCATACTGATGAGGACATCACTAGCTCAGAAATGACCATAGCTACCTTATGTATTCATCAACCAAAGGTGCATGCTTTCTACATAAGATTTATGTGTTATATATTTAAACAGCCGTTAATGTACCATGAGTTTTGTGTGTTCTTGTTTGCAAAGATACTTGCTTGGGTGAAGGCAAAGAGACCGAGTGCAAGGAACACATGGATGATCAAAGAAGTTGATTGGGGATCAAACCAAGACCTTACCCAAGTCTACTCCTACATCACCACGTCACTTTTGGTCCATAGAAGGCAAGAGGAAGTTCTACATATTTTGGATTCGGATTTGTGCCTCCTGACAGCATCAACTTCAAATGGACCTAGCCGCTAATCTAGAAGGACTTTTGGGGCCCATGAGTACTTGTTGGAAAGCTTATGAAGTCTACTTTCAGATGGTTTTGGTCCCATATCAAAATTCCTCCTAAGCTGCCCGAAATTGTCAAAACAAGACATGTACCTCTTCCAGTCCGAGTCTGTTTTGGGCCTTGGGCCTTGTAATTGTGTCGTGGGCTAAGCCCAAGGGGTGTGCGCCCTAGGGTTAATCCTAGGACATCCCAACTCATATATATTCAGTAGCCGTCATTGTTTAGAGGTGGGTTTTGCTTAGATTATTCTGCCATTGCAGTTTCGCCGTCTAGATCGGTTTGTAGAACCCCAACTTCGTGTTCTAAACATTCATCTACAATTCAGATTGCATTCTTCCTCGTTCTTGTGAGTTTCTTTGATTGCTTGCAGGGATAAAACCTTCGTGGTGAGGTCGACTACGTGAGAGCATGGTTGATAATAACTAGACGTGTGGGTGTAGCGGTTGCAAAGTGACGATCGCTGATCGAAAGCTACAAAACATGAACGTCTTCACGTCGCCAAATCGAACCTATCGGAAGATCAGTCACCTACTCACATCAAGTGGTATCAGAGCATTAGGTTTCCCGATAGGTATCATCTGTATTTCCTTCTGTTAAGTTTTGTTTTCCCTTACCTAGAGTCCAGAAAACCCAAAAATTTATTACCACCGTGTTCTTCGTAGTGTTACATTTATCCCCTGTCCAAACCCCTTTGTGCCTTTGCAAAATTTATTTCAGTTTTACTTTGTTGTCTATGTCCTAGGTCAAGTTAGTGGTCGCTGGTTTAGAGTCGTGTTCGTGGTTCTAGTTCTAGCTATTACGTTGCGCGAGAGCCTGCCTTGAGAGATCAAGTTCTACGTGGTTTCAAACTGCATGCCGCCTTGAGCTTTTAACCCGCTTTCGCAAGCCTTTTTAGATAGGTCGCAAGCCACCTTGTGTCAATCACACTGCACCGCTAGCCTCCTTGTCAGCCCCGCGTGACCTGTTGGTGCTTATACTCTAGTCGGAGCAATAGGGTTGAGCCGCGAAATCCTAGTTCGCACTACCTGTCTTAAAACAGCCATAACTTTTACATACGGACTCAAAATTGGGCAAACTTTATATCTGCGGACATCAATAATTCTAGATTCTATCAAGAATTGGTCAGTGAGAAAAGGGGTGCCTAGTGCATTTGGGCTTAGGGCACTGATTGGAAAAGTGCCCCGGTTCTCCACAGTTGAAATAGATCAATGGCTTCCCTCCAACTTCCTTCTTGACAGGCTGGTTGCTTGCTGGGGCCGTGACTGGCCGAGGGGGAGGATGGTTTGCTCTAGCGTTGCCGCCAGTGGTGTTGGGGTAGAACTAGCGCTACGGGCGAGGTGCTGATGAAGATCCACCATGTTGGGTCTGGAACGGTCCCGCAATATGTGGCCTCTGACTAGGGGATTGCTATGTTCGGAAGCTTGCATCCTGCGCTTCCTTTGCTCCATACGATTGTGTTTATCTTCCTGGTGAATAGCCTTGTCCACCAGTTTCTGGAAATTCGAGTAGTCACCAGAGAGTAGTTTAACTGAGAGTTCATCATTCAATCCGCCCAGAAACTTCTCTTGTCGGTCGGCGTCAGTGCTAACATCCTTCGGCGCATAGCGGGCGAGACGATTGAATTCATAGAGAAACTCAGTCACCGACCGGTTCCCTTGCTTCAGTGCCCGAAATTCATGCTTCTTAAAAGCGGCTGTGAATTCAGCCCAAGTGACAGGTTGTCCATCCGTTCGGTTAGCTTTGAAGTGGTCCCACCATTCTGACGCAGGACCATGCAGCTGGTGTGAAGCGAAAGAGACCTTCTCCTGGTCTGTGCATTGTAAGAGGTCCAATTTCTTCTCAACAGCGTGCAACCAATCCCCAGCTTCCATAGGATTAGTTGTGCTAGAGAAAGTGGGAGGCCTCACTCGCAAAAACTCTGCAAGCTTGTTCTGCGGTGGAGGGGGAGGAGGCGCTTGCTGTTGTGCCTGATTTTGCTGGTTTTGCATCTATTGAAACATCATGTTCATCAGCTACGTTTGGTTTGCCAAGACCTGGGCAATGGTAAGATTGTCATCCTGATGCGGTGGTTCATTGGGTGCACCCCCGCGATTGTTGTTCCTAGCATTACCATCTTGGTTGCTTCCATTACGTGTGTTCACTATTTGCAGAGCAAAGACGAGAAGAAGGGAAAGAGCCCTTGCAACGGATTTCATGTTACTTAAACTTTCACTTTTATTGCTCTGAACTGAGTGATTAACATTTATGTAGCTTACTATCACACCATCAAGTAACTCCTAACTTAAACAGTTACATGACCGCCCTCTAACATAAACTGTTGACTAAACCCCACACACAAGCATTTCCTAAGCACACAACTGCTAACACAATGATCTAAGGTAACACATGCTAAGATGCTACTAAGGGCTTCTCAACGGGGCGAAGGACTTCTTCTTGCATCCGAGTTGAGCTCAGGTTCCTCTTCATCTTCTTGAGTATCACCCACTCCAATTCAATGTGAGTGCGAGCTTCCCTGTCTTCTGACCCTTCTGAAGGTGTGCTAGCTTTTGACTCCTTCGAGTCCTCTTCTGCATCATCAGCATACGCCACCGGTGGAACTATCCAGAGTGGCACTTGGTCATTCAATAAACGGGTCCTTGGTGCTAGCTGAATCCGAGGTGGAAGATGAACCCTCTTCCTTGTGGATCTTGGCTCCTTCAGGGGGTGCTTCTCCTTTGGCCAAGGCCAACTCTCACTTCAACCGATCCACTTGGTTCTGTAGCCTACAAATCTTGGTGCGGTTCTCATTCTCCCGTTCATGAGCTGCGATCACCACATTAGCCTGAGCGTTGTCCATGGCACTCAACATCCTTACAAGTCGTTGAGTAGTTGCACTGTTCTCTGCTCCTAGGTTCTGGTAACTGCCATACTCATCGTTGTGGGTCCTGGATGGGTAGTGGTAAGCAGTGTTCCTTAGACGAGCGGCGTAGCGGTGACGAAGTTCTCCAATAGCTTCCAAAGCCACCTCTTGACATGCATGCTCAAAATTGTTTCCTCCAACTCCGAAGATCATGGATGGGACTCCTTCTCGTTCACTCGAAATCATGAGGCGGACGTGGCACTTCTCTTCACAGGGGTTGTGAGTGACTTGCCTGTGTTCTGGGGCTAGATTGAGCCCTATGGCGAAGGCCATATCTCGTAACTCCTTGACAAATCCACCAACACTAAACTGATGCACTGGCTCTCGGTTTGCCATCTATGGAGCATGAAAGGAAGATTTATTGATTTTGACTAAGTTAACAGAACGAATTTTGTTTCAAGTAAAAGGGAAAAGGAGAAATAGTAAAGTTTTCATCAAAATTAAGAGCAAAAGATTTAGCATAAATAAGGTTTTTTAAAAAAATCATAACTAGTACAGTAATGAATGTACAGTACTGAGTAATGAAAAGGAAAAGAAATTGCAAAAATTTCTTTTTTTTCAATAGAACAACTTAGATTTTCGTAAGAGAGAATTAGCTAAATTAAAGGGGGATTTTTTTTGTACCGTTAACTTCCCTAATTAAAAGAGAAAGAGGAGAGGATAGATCTAATTTTAAAATCTTTTTCAGAAGGCTCCTAGGGGTACCAAGGGGCTTATCCTACGGTCAAGGTAGCTCTGATACCAACTTGTCACGCCTAGAATTTCCATCCAAAATTTTGGAGTTTTATTGTGTCAAAATCCTCATCCAGGAATCAACCGAGGCACACACGACATAGTTGATAATCATAGTTGTTTACATATCGAAAGTATTCATTACAGAGGCCAATGATACCTCACAGAATGATAAAATTTCTAACAGCAGAGCTAGAGCCTCCTTACATGTGGGGCCCACCATGGGCACTGTAGAGCTAGAGCCACCTCAATTTGCATGAGCCAACGTGTCAGCACCTCCTTTCTCTCCCTCACTTAGTACACAGAGCACATTGGACAGCACACCTCTGGGAAACCTCGGCCATTTCGCCTCAAATTTCACCACCCATCTCTCCTCTTCTTCCTCTTCATATTCCCACCGAGAAAACCCAGAAAACCTCCAAGGATCACCAGCGGCAAGCCCATTTTCCCCGCTGCCGAGAGTGTTCGACCGAGCTCGAGCTAGCTCCGGTGAGCTCCATCCCTTCTAAGCCTTGGGAACATGAACTACACCTTCTAACAGTTCCATTTTTGTACTCGGCAGCCTTTGGATCGCTAGCCGAAGTCGCCGTGCCGCCGCCGTGCTCTGTCTCTGCGCTGCCGAACCACCGCCGCGACGACATCACTTTTCCGATGACCCCAGGGCATCTCGGGCCGAGCCACCTCGCCGCCAGCATCGCCTCACCTCTAGAAGCTAGCTGGCCGAAGAGATCGAAGTATGATGCCGTGAAGCTAGAGATCGGCGTCGTCGTCCCCAAGTCCGGCCGCCTACCGCCGCCATCGATTCCTCACTCCCCGATGAGAGTTAGATCGATTCATCGCACGAGTAGCTACCTTAGGACTCACCTGGCGTCATGCACCCTTTTGCCTGGCAGCTCGTTGACCGGAGGATGCTATCGACGAAGAACCGCAGGGTTTCGCCGCCGCCGGCCTGTCTTCGACATTGCTGCTGCTGCACCGACCACACCGGACCCTGCGCAACCTCCAGTGAGCCTCCTAGAGCCCTTTAGAACCAAATGCATGCATGGATTTGGAATGAAATGAGTCGTAGCTCGATTTGCCTCAGCACCCCGAACCACGCCGCCGCCGAGAAGCTCGCCACCTCCGATCTGCCTGCGCCTCCCCTTCTCTGTCTCACTAGTAGGAGGGCCCGGGCTGGAAGGGAAATAAGAAAAGAAGAAGAATTAGAAAAGTAATTAAAGGAATTATTTTCCAACAGAAAAATAGTTAAACTTTGTAAATCCATAACTTTGCCATTTTAACTACTTTTTGAGTGAAACCAATTTTGTTAGTTCTGTAAATTTGTAAAATTTAATATTGTGAAATAAAATATGACCACTTCTATACAGAAAATATCTATAAAATAATATGAAGCTATAATAACTTATTTTGTGCCTAGAAGCTTGGAATATTTCTATAAAATCCATTATAACTCCTTTTGAGGTGAACCAAATTTCCTTGGATTCATAAAAATGTTCTCTTTAATGTAAAAAAATAAAAAGTGAGGACTTCTAGGATTTTTTCTCTTAAAATGAAAATACCTTTTATATACCTCTTTATAACCTAGAAGTTTATAAATTTCTAGAAAATTCATCCTAACTGCTAAAAATATGAAACCACTTTTGTTTAACTCAAAAAATTGTAACCTTTGCTATAGATAAATTGTTTTTGACAAAATTACCTCCCAAAATAGGCCTAAGTGATTTCTACCTTTCCTTTTTGATAAACTTGTAAAATTCACAACTCAATCAATTTAAATTAAAATCCAGTGAACCTAATTTTGTTGGAACCAGTAGGTTATGCTCTTTTATATAAAAATACATGCCTTCTTGAAATCTTAATAGAACATGTTAGTCAAATATAATAACT
Source organism: Oryza meyeriana var. granulata (assembly GCA_003991445.1). Lineage (NCBI taxonomy): Eukaryota > Viridiplantae > Streptophyta > Magnoliopsida > Poales > Poaceae > Oryza > Oryza meyeriana. The sequence goes on from RYFJ01003191.1 coordinate 140,286, forward strand.
TAAAGTTACAATATAAATAATTACAAAACTGCCATTTTCTGCCTTTTCATCTTGTTATTTCTATAACTCATAAACCGTAAAAGATTTTGAGGTGATTCTTTCACTATAATTCACTTTAGAATGTGGTCTACCTACTGTATTTATCTCAGCATTTATTGATCATTTTTGCATAAGCATATTTAATTGATTCTTATTTGCAAATCTGCTTTTTATCGGTAGATTCAGACAATTCGGAGTACATGGAGCAAGAACCAGAAGTTGAGTGTGAACCATCACAGCAGCAAGGCAAGCATCTAAGCATATTGAGCCTATGTTTTCAATAAATTGATTTGGTTGCGAAAGAAATATCTATATGCATGTTTTGGTCTATTTAAAATGGGAAAACGGGTAGAGTCGATATTGCCTAATTGTATGCATTTCCAATCCTTGATTGTTGATTCCATATTTATACCTTGTCACCCCTGGTTAAGGACTTTGGGATACTTTTATTTTATCGAATGTTTAGCCATGCTTATTTCTAGACTTAGAAAAATCCGATAGATAGAGCTATCGGTGTGAAACTAGTTTAATACGAATGGATGGGTTAAAATCTGAAAAGAATAACTTTTGATTCATAATTAAGAACATGTTTGACTTGGACGGATGATAGGGCGATGACGGGATGGTGTTTCCCCGATGCACGTAGCTCCGTCTGGGTCATTAAGGACCGAACATGTTGACATCTATTCAAGCACCCTACATACTTCCACACGTCGGGAATGGGACGGCTTAACTCAGTAGCACGGGAGGCTGTGACCATCTACGACCGTCCGTCAGTCGTGAGGACGGTGAGTCCTTGGACGGCCTCATGCGTGCCTGGTTCTGGCCGGAGGTGCCTCTCGTGACGGTGAGCCCGCTTAGTTACCACGCACGCACGTGACTAAGTCGTCGGGGGCCCAGACGTGGTTTAGGTGGTTGGGGTTAAGCGTGGGAAAGGTTCTGTTGTGACCTCTAGTCCGCACTCAATGTGTAGAGTGTGGGTACTGACGGGTACGGATCAAACTAGAGTGTAGCCATTTGGCTTCTATCACATCGTGTGGGTAAAGATGTACACCTCTGATCAGAGTAAGAACTATTCGAATAGCCGTGTCCACGGTGACAGGATGACCGCTTGATGTGTTAGTCACTCATGTTAGCATCCAACTTGGGATATGTGGTTATGGGATTATGTTGTGATACCTTGACTTAGGATAGTCATGGATGGATGGATTTATATAAAAGGCTTTGATGTTAAATATGGCTTGGTTTTAGCCATAAAAGATGGTATGGTTGTGTAGCATAATTATTTGGGCAATGGTGGCCCATTGTTGATGTTAGAGCATGGGATTGTGCTCATTTTTACTTCCATTTCAGAACTATAAGCTTGCTGTCCTAAATTTTCAGATTGAGCTATTTCACAAATGCTTATGTTTTAAATGTATTACTTGCTCAATAAAATCAGCTTTATGCAAAATCAGATCGACATAGCCATACTCCTTGATGTAGAGACTAGCATTACTCCTTTGTTCTATTATTATTGTATAAGTCTAGCTAAGTACTTGTCGTACTCATGCTGCATATCTTTCAGGGGAGGATATCGACGACACTGGTGTGGTCTACTATTATCCCACCGAGGGTGGCGAGGATAATTTGTAGTTGAAGTTATGCTCTATCCCCAGTCAGTTGCCCTGTGGTTTGGTAATGGCACCACTGGTTTTATCTTTTATGTTTATATTTTTCGTTGCTATCTTTTGGGTTATTTTGTGATGAATTAGGGTGTAAGCCCTCTATGTAATATATGTAACCCTGCTGCTCGTTTATCCATATTTAGAGTACTTGTGATGTTTATCAATTGCTTGCGATGAAAGTGTGAGGCTAGTCGCTTTCCTAGGGACTAGCTGAACATGAGTATGAATTTAGAAATGATGAGATGCATGGATGTTGGTTCAACCGTAGACCATGTCCCCAGAAGTGTGTATCGTGTTTGGTCGCCACCTTCGTGTGGTTTGACGGGCACACTTCGCCGTTTCGGACTAGTGAATCAACTCTCCAAATATCTCTTTATTTCTGAATTCGGCGCGTTGGAATTGTATTGTGATTGGGTAAATATTATGGCAAGGCTGCGATGAGGATGGATGGTTACTATACTTAATTGGTTTTTATTTGGGATCCCATCCATCTAGATATTTCATGTTGTCAGAATAATTACTCTCCATAATGCACTTCTAGGGTGCCCGCAACATTGCTAGGCCCGCCCTTAACCGTGGGCACGGCTATTCGAATAGTTTTACTCTGGCAGAGATGTACCAATTTACCCACAAGACACAACTCCACAACACATCACTATGCGCCTTAATACCACCACGGTATCTCGGAAAGGAATTGTGACAAGACCCTCCATGTAACCCGCACAACAAGAGTGCCACCGGTTGAACCACCAGTTTCTGGCAGGAGCTGATCAAGCCTCCAACAGGGAAATGATCCAACACCCAAGACATGGACTTATTGACACAACCATGGTGGTCTTATTGACACAGCCACAACACACCGTGGGGCCTCCGGTTGAACGAACTACACTTTAGATCCTACCATTACCCATTCTAGCTTATGGTTAGCACGGGTATTTCTTTGCAACAAGTAGTCCGTGAACCGGTCCTTAACTGTCACGAGCACTGCTAGCAATATTCACAACCCTGGTGCTCGCAACCTACCTTTTAATCAAGTTTTAGTGGACCATTAAATTATCCTCATACGACCACCGTCGTAAATGGAATCATTATTTCATGTGACAAAATATTATAATTGACGTTAATGTTACAACCCAGAAGTTATTTTATAGTTTGCTAAGCAGGGTCCTAGAATTATTCTAGCTAACCAATAAATAAGCTAGCTAATCACAATTATCCCATAGGTACAAAGTCCAGTAATCAAGTCAAAGGGGCCATAAACAAGGATTTGGGTTTCCCTTTACCGATGACATTCCAAAATAAATGCAGAGTTGAAAGAAAATATTGCTTTAAATACAGGAACAATATGCTCAAAAGTATTGAGGAATCTGTGTGACTTGCCTTGCTGCTCCTCACAAGCCTCAGAACTCTCCTCAAGAAACTACGACTCTTCCTGAACGTCGGCGGCTAAAGGCAATAAATAAAAACGAGAAAAACAATACATCAACACACATGAACAGTGTCATATTATATTTTTTATGGGTAGATCTTGATTTTTAAAGAATTTTGCAAGTTGATTCACCCCAAACAGAGTTTGGATGAATTAGTTATGAATTTTAGAAGTTTAAACCCCTTTTAAAAGCATTTCAAAGAATAAAACCAATTTATTGAGTCATTAGCAAATTAATTTAATTTGGGAAATCTTTTATGACGTCAGCACAGGAGAGAGAGAGGGAGTGAACCCGGCTGACAAGTGGGACCCACAGGGCAGAGAGAGAAAAGGGCGCGGGTCTACGGTAGACCAGGTCTACCGAGGTCCACAGGGGTTTCAACGGTATAGATTTACTGAGTTTTGATTGGACAGCTCAGATTAGATCGAGGTTATAAGAGGGATCGGAGGGCTTAGATCTAGTCCTACTCAGATCGGACGGCTCAGATTACACAAGGCGATCAATGGCTCGGATTAGATCCGTGCGGATCTGAGCTGGCGCCTACACAGCAACCACATCGATGGCTGAGTCAGCATGGTGACAGCGGCGGCGGGGGCATAGGGACCAATGGTCGCTGGCAATCGGCGGCACGGCGGCATGTGGCGAGGACGGGAACAAATAGAGGAGATCGCGGCGATGCTTACCTTGGGTAGAACGACGAGGATTGGTGACAAGAGCGACCGGCAACGAGCTTTTAGCGGCGGCAGTCTTCAGGTTCCCGGTGGCGATGGTGTTCTGGCGATCTCCGGTGGTCCAAAGGCGGTGGCCAAGCTTCCTTGGGCTCTAGTGAAGCTCACAAAGGCGATGGTGAGCTCTAACGGCGACCAAAGCAGCGGCGACACGCGACCGGGGCCTGGCGGCAACGGCGGAGCAAGCTCAGGACACGGGGAGGCGGCTAGGGCTAGCTAGGGCTCAAACTCGTGCACGGGATAACTCCCAGGAGTCTAGGGCTTGCTATTTAAGGCAGAGAGGGGCGGAGTCCGGCTCGGGTTCGGCGAGATTTGTGGCAGCTATGGATTAGGGATATGGATCCGAGTCGGGATGCTTCGGGTCTCCTCAACCGTGCACGATTGGGCTCCATTTTCTTGGGGATAAGATAGAGGCAGATCGGGGCACCGTTTCTCCTCAACCGATTGGACGCGATCAGGGCTGAGGCGCTCAGATTTCCCGGGATTGCGACGGCGGCGCTCGGGAGTGAACAGGATTCTCCCGGCGAGAGGTAGAAGGCAAAGCCGACTGGTGGGCCCCACCTATTAGCTGGACCGACTAGCCCGTGTCACACGTGCGCGCGGAGGGGCGAGGGAGAGAGGTGGAGTGGGCTGAACCGGCCTAGGAACTGTGGAGAGGATTTATTCCCTTTTTTCTTTTGTTTTTATTTTATTTAAATGTTGTGAGCACTATTTAATTCACCAAAAATACTTCCCTTAATCAAATAAATCCCAAAAAATTCTAGAAAATAAATGATTAAGCAAAGAATTGTATAAAATTATTTCCAAGCCCATTTTGCTATAGGTTTTTCTCTGATTTTATTGTTTTCACTCCTTGCGGCTTTTAATTTAATTTCTAAAATTCCTTTTTCACAATTATTTTTATATGGGGATAAATTCAGGGTGTTACAGTTTCTCTGGTGAGATTGTGGTGTTTTCTTCTGCCCCAGGGGCTCCTTGCCTCTCCTTATATACTGAAGAGGCAAGATTACATGGTAGGAATCATAATCGGACTCATCCAAGGATTTGCCTACGGGAACACAGCGTAACCAGCTAAGACCATGTCCCTTTCCTTGTCATGCAAGGTAACATAAACCGAGTTCTACTATATCCCTAACTACATGGCAGGCCCATCCTCTATCAGAGTGGCCATATTGTCTTCCATGAGGTAACTAGGGCCCATGGCCTCCACAGTAACTATCAATCCAAACACGTGGCTAGATTAATAACACTTCATGGAAAATATTGGCCTTAATTTCTTTTTTTTCGTGAAACATAGTGCAGATGCTCAAATGCCCACACCTACTTACCCCTATAAACGAATACAAGTATACACTAATGCTATGAGTACATTCAAGAGACTGGGCCTTAATTTCATGATTGACTTATTGCTAGATTAACAACGCTTTGTGGAAATCTTGGTCATATTATTTCTTTATCAAGTTGTTTAGACATGAGAGGAACAATATTATAATGGTTATAATATACTCTTTGTTTTCATTTACTCATAACTATTAACTACAGTATATATAATACAAATGACTTTTATTATTACATTGACCAAAATGCCAAAGGAAGGGTATTATTGTTGTTACAGTAGTAGTTGTTGTTGTTAGAAACATCACTGCAGAGACTTCTAATGGCCCTAGGTAGTGTTGTGCTTTAGTATATTTTAAATATTCAAGAGAAATACCGTATATTTAATGTTAAATGGTTAGATTCATCATGAGCCCAGAAGGTAAAAATTGGAAATGTCATCTTAAAAATGTGCATCACCAACTATTTTAGATAAAAAATCCAATGGAGTAATAATTAAACAAAAACGTATTCCTAGTTAGCTTAGTTAGCTTGTCTCCCTTTTCTTTATTTGACGGTACGAGTTGGTTTAGGTTTTGCTTGACCTGGTTTCGACGGCACGTTGCCGTGACTTGGATAGCAAAATAGAATGCTACAGTAGCTGGCTTTGTAAAATTTGTGGAAGCATTCTCACCTCACAAGGAGGCCGCATAACTTTGTTAATATAGATGGCAAAATGCGGGTTCGAGATTACAAGGAAGTTGCGGATTGAGAGGGATATTTATTCCTATATCTAGCCTTCCTAATCTTATCTTTCTATCTTTGGATAGATACTATTTCTATCTAACATTCCCCCTCAATCATAAGTTACACAAGTTAAGATTGTACTTAAACATTTCTAACTTACGACTACACAAAGCTTTCGTGAATCCATCAACAACTTGGTCATTGGTTGAGATAAATCTTACTTCCAAGAGTTTTTGAGCTACTCTCTCTCACACACACAAAGTGATAGTCAACCTCTATGTGTTTTGTTCTGGCATGAAACACTAGGTTTGTAGACAGATATGTTGCTCCAATATTATCACACCAAATATGTGCCGCTGGAGAACTAGAAACCTGCAATTCTTGCAACAGAGTTTGAATACATATTATTTGTGTTGTCGTATTTCCCAACAACTTCTATTCAGCCTCTGTACTTGATCTAGATACTATAGCTTGTTTCCGTGCACTCCAAGAGACTAGATTACTTCCCAGAAAGATTGCAAACTCACTTGTGGAGCGACGATCATCAATACTCCCGGCCCAATCAGCATCGAAAAAACCACTAACAAGGGTGGAAGAGTTTTTCTTGATTTTTAGACCAGTGCCGAGAGTATATTGCAAATATCTGAGAATTCTTTTTACAGCTGTCCAGTGATCTGTTGTTGGTGCTTGAAGAAATAGACAGACCTTATTCACTGGGAATGAAATATTTGGTCTAGTCAGAGTTAGATACTGGAGTGCACCAAGCACACTTCTGTACCTAGTTGAATCGTCTGGTCCAAGTGCTTCTCCTTGCTGCAATGACAATTTTTGGATGTACATAGAGGAGTTACTGCCGGTTTACAGTGTAGCATATTTACCTTCTTGAGTAAATCCGATGCATACATGTCTTGTGACAGCAGAATACCATCCCTTGTTTTTGAGACTTCAATTCCAAGAAAATAATGCAGGTCTCCGAGATCTTTTAGAGCAAAATCTGTAGCAAGATCTCTAAGTAAAGCTGTCACTGCACTTTGTGAGGAGTTAGCCACTATAATATCATCCACATATACTAACAAAAATATTGTGACTGATCCCTTGTTATAGAAGAACGGTGAAGTGTCTGCTTTAGAGGAATTAAAACCAAGTTGCTGCAATTTGTAACTTAATTGTGCAAACCATGTCTTAGCCGCTTGTTTGAGACCATAAAGAGCTTTATCCAACTTACACACATGATGTGGCATTGATTTGTCTTCATATCCTAGAGTTTGCCTCATATAAACTTCCTCCTCAAGAACACCATGAAGAAAAGCATTTTGTATATCTAGTTGCCTGAGGCACCATCCCTTGCTTACTGCAATAGATAAGACCACTCTAATAGTTGCAGCTTTAACTACGGGACTAAATGTGTCCTGGTAGTCAATTCCATACCTTTGTTTGAATCCTTCCGTGACTAGGCGAGCCTTGTATCTATCTATCAAGCCATCAGCTTTCCTTTTGATCTTGTAGTTCCATTTGCAGTCAATTATATTTCTTCCTTCTCTAGCTGGTACAAGGTGCCATGTTTGGTTCTTGATCAATGCACCAAACTCACAATTCATGGCTTCCTTCCATCTTTCATTTGTCAGTGCCTCATCAACACTCTGTGGTTCACCTGAAACAGTCAAGAAATTATACCTGACTTGACCATCTGTGTAGACCTTGGGAAGTAATTCCACTTTGTGACCAAGTGTTTGGCTGAGCTGGTTCAGGAGCTGCAGAAGATCCCACCGCTTCGGCTCCTGAGGGGACATGGACAGTAGTGGGCTGCTGCACAGTTTCGCCCATTCCGAGCGCATTGCTTGGATTGGCTGACAATGTTGTACCGCTCGCACCAGAGGAGTCAGACAATGCCAAGGAATCCTGTGCCACCGATCATAAAAGCAATTCGCCTGCCATTGCGCCAGAAGCAGCAGGAAAATCCTCCTCGTGTCCAGCGCCCTCAGACTCTATGATTTCATGTGAGTTTTGCTCAGAATTTGCACCAAAACCTTCATGAAAAGCTGCCACATTTTCACCTGAATTATTAGTGACATCAGTGGGGTTAGGATGCACACTAGTTAACTGATCACTCAGAACTGCACCCCCTTGATCAGGACTAGAAAGTAAGTGTGGAAAAAGAAGAATTTCAGAGCGCAGAAGGGCACTGGCATTGGAGTGAAGCTTAGTGAATGGAAAAATATTTTCTTTAAAAATAACATCATGGGAGATATAAACTCAACCCGTGGATACATGGAGACATTTATATCCTTTGTGCATGGGACTATAGCCAAGAAAAACACACTGTTGAGAGCGAAACTCTAGTTTTCTAGAATTGTATGGACGGAGATTGGGCCAACACGCACAACCGAAGACACGAAGCATGGAGTAATGTGGTTTTTGGTTGAATAACTTTTCCATCAGTATGGAAAATTGAAGGAGACGGCTGGGAGCGATTGATCAAATGGGTGGCCATGAAAAAGGCCTCATCCCAGAACTTCAGAGGCATAGCAGCATGGGCTAAAAGTGACAGCCCAACCTCGACAATGTGACAATGCTTCCGTTTGGCGGATCCATTTTGTTGGTGAGAATGAGGACATGAGAGATGGTGCGTGATGCCTAAAACTCAATTCTTACTTCTCTAAACTCACATAATACTTCTTCCTACCCACAGAATCTGGACCAGGTCCCCAAACATTGAAAAAAATGAGTTCTAAAGGAGCAATAGAAACACTCGATGACACAGGATAGGGAAGTTGATGCCGCTTCGCCTGATGATAGGCATCACACACGGACTCAGTATTGGACTCACCGGAATACAAAAACTTATTTCTAGATATGACTTGCCGAACAATGGCATGAGATGGATGGCCGAGCCTATCATGCCACAGAATCAAAGAGGGTTTGGTGGCGGTGAACACTCGCTTCTCTGTGCTAGATGTGGACGATGGAGGTAGGAGGTATAGGCTGTCCTTACACCTGCCTCGAAGCAGAACATTCCACGTGATTGGATCATTGATCAAAAAGAATTTAGGATGAATCTCAAAGAATGCATGATTCTCAGCAGAGAAGCGACATACATATATCAAATTCTTCTTTGCATCAGGTGAATAGAGAATGTTTTTAAGGTGCAATTTGCGATGGGGGGTATGAATGTGAGTGTGACCGGTATAACTTATGTGCATACCTGAGCCATTGGTTGTTTGGATCTGATCTCCACCATGATATTTCTCCCGAACACTCAGCTTGTTGAGTTCACCCTTGACATGATCTCTTGAGCCTGTATCAACATACCAATTCGTGTCAATCTCGTAGGACTGATAGGTCGAATTGGCTGTCTTTTCTTGTGGGATGAAATCAGGGTCAAAACGGTGCCAACATATGCCAACCGTGTGTCCCAACTTGCTGCAGAGCTGGCACGTTGGCCGCTCACCTCCTTGTCCTCCTGACCACGACCAGGGTTGCCACCAAAACACGTCCACGACCACGCTGATTTTCGCCTCTCCCAAAAGAAGCAGAATTCGCTGAGACTTGGTAGGTTCCTTGCCGAAGATCATGCCGTCCCTCAAACCCAAGTAATTGGCCATAATGTTCGGCCACGGTGACCGGCTCTGTTCGCGCAGCTAGGGCTGCCACCACCGGCTCATATTCAGCATCAAGACCAGCAATTATATATGCCACAATATCTTCTTCATCAAGTGGCTTTCCTCCAGATGCCATCTCATCACCTATAGCTTTTATCTTGGTGATATACTCATTAACAAACATGTTACCTTTCTTTGTAGTTGATAGCGCAATCCAAGTATTGATGGACCACGCGCGTGTCTTCGAGGAGAAGATGTCCTAGAGGGTCTTCCATAGCCGCTGCACCGTTGTAGCCGATACCACTTGCATCAGGATGTCGCGAGTTGGGGACGCCATTAGATAACCAAGGACCTGTTGATCCTCACCTATCCATCGAACATAATCTGGGTTCGGTGCCCTGACAATCTTGTCATCTTGCTTCACGTCAATCTCCTTTGCAGGGACCGAGGTGCTGCCGTCGAGATATCCGAACATCTTCTCTCCCCTAATGGCAGGAAGAACTTGCGCCTTCCATAGCAAATAGTTGTTCTTCCCAAGCTTCTCTGTCACTGGGACACCAAACGGCGAGCCGCCGGCCGGAGGTGAAGAGGAGGATGCACTCATGGCTTTAACAGATGTATATATGAGGAGGTCGCTCTGATACCATGTAGAATTGGTGGAAGCGTTCTCACCTCACATGGAGGCCGTATAACTTTGTTAATATAGCCGGCAAAACGTGGCTTGGAGGTTACAAGGAAATTGCGGATTGAGAGGGATATGTTTTCCTATCTCTAGCCTTCCTAATCTTATCTTTCTATCTTTGGATAGATACTATTTCTATCTAACAGGCTTGTGTACTCGCACCGTCCAACGATATAAATGATTATACTATGTTTATAAAAATTACGAAAGTATAAAAAAACAAATTATAGTACAAAAGGTAATACTTTGGGTGATAAACTAGTAAAAGAATGGTATGTAAGGAATCAACTAGTATAAAAGTTGGTAGGTAAAAAATAAATTAGTGCAAAAGTTAATAAGTGAGAGTAAAGTATTATCTCAAGATCATAAAATCTCTTATATTATGGAACCGAGGGAGGTAAGAAAAAACAAAGATACTCAGGCATTATAAATAATACCATTCCAAAGGCTACACGACAAATCCTCCTTTGAAGGCTCATCATTCTCGGAGTCATCGCATCCGTCCTTCTAAGTTCTGACCCATCGCCTGCTTTGGGAAACCAACCTTTTACTACTCACTCTCACTTCCTTGCTATCAACTCCTTTTCCAAAATAAGAATTTCTAAGATTAAATATTGTTTCACAAATAAGAGTTTTAGTACTATTTATATTGTTCTATTAATCAGCTTTCATTCAAAGTTTTTCTCATTTTACCCTTAACAATCCTTCCACCTCTATTCATTTTATATTTTATTGAAAGACACCAAAGTCTTTTCTTCTTAAACTTAATCTCTGCTAAACAATTTAAAAATACTTATATTTTGGAGCTAACCAACCTAAAAATACTTATTTTTAGAATGGAGGGAGTAGTGTCGAACACCTTTTCTTTCATTCATGTCCTATGCAACTCTTCGTTAGCACTTTTGCAGTCACAACTAGGGGTGAAAACAGTTCAGATATTATCCGCTAACCATCTAAATTTCGATACGGATAGGACGTCGGATAATTCTCGAATAATCTCGATTCGGAAAAAGGAAACGAAACGGATAATTTTTCTCGGATACGGATACGAATACGGTAAAGCATTATCCGGCGGATTTTTGGAATCGTCGTCAGGAAACTATCCAGATAAATTTTCGAATCCGATAAAACTTAACCCTAACCTTTGCATCTCTATTTTCTTTTCTGTCTCCAATCCACACACAGCGACGACGCCATCCACTCCAGCGCCGGCCCTGCTCCCCTGTCACAGCCCAAGATTTAATTCAGGTAATGGTGTATGCCCTACTGTCATTAGAGCGCATCTTTCAAATTGTTGTATTATCACTTCTTGCAAAATTTAAGTACAATATTTTAAACCCTCCATAAATAAACCCTAATCGGCAAAAACCAAACATTACCAAAAAGTGCATCAAGTTGAATAGAAACATATGGGAAATAATTATCAAATACTAGCTTATTTATCATGAATAATATAATTTTTTCAGAATTATTATATCATTAGTTTAGAACCCTGTAAAAATTCAAACAAGTTTCGTCTGGTCCTTTCCTCTTGACATATGCTTTGTATAGTCTAGGGTTTTTCTAAAGATGATGGTCAAACATAAAAATCACCTGGAAAAATCCCTTGAACAATTTTCCACATAATCAATCCACTGTAAATACATGATTTTATCACTTCATTCTGGTACTACAATAAAATCCCTCAAATCAGCAAAACTAGGGAAGCTAGCTTAAATGAAATAGGTATAACTCTAAAATTCACCAAATGAAAATGAAGACTAATTAGACAGAGCCCTTTTGCCAATGTGTGTGCCAACATGAACCCTACCACCAGTAATTTTGGCTTAATTTAATTCCCAAAGAAATCACATAAAATAATAAGAGCAAAACCTTAGGGACATAAATTGCACTGCAGAAAAACTGGACCAGCATGTCTACTTTGCGATTTCACCACAGATTAGCCAGACCACTTCTAACCCTGAAATTTGGTCAGGCAGGTTAAACACATCTTTCTCTACCTCCAATAATTTTTCCATGAATTATACCCCTTGGTAACCTGCTGAGATCACAGATGCAAGACAGCTATCTAGCACACTTTTCCAGACTAGTCTCTAGAGATTTCTCCTCTCTCAAGTCACTGACCATTGGGACCCACAACCCCCTAGCCCACCTGTAAGCCATAGACAGCATGGGACGTGTGATTCACCAACATTCTACCCATACTCTCTCTCTTTCCTAGGTTTCCACTACTTGGACCCACAAATCATAGACTAAACCTAGCCAAGAGTGTGTGAAAAAGGCTGTCTTACATGTGGGACCCACCTTGGACCACTGTGGAACTGAAGCAGCTCAGCAGTTGCATGTTACACGTGCCAGCATCTGGTTCTTCTCCCTCACAGCACACAGATACACATAGATGAGCTCAACCATTGGAAACCTCGACAATTTCGCTCCAAATCTCACCAGCAGAACCCTCTTCTCATCCTCTCCATGCTCCCACCGAGAAAACCGACGGAGACCCAAGGATCACCGGCGGCAGCCTCATCCTCCCCGCTGCCTAGGGTGTTCGACCGAGCTTGAGCTAACGCCAGTGAACACCATCCTTTCCCAACCATCGGAACATTATCCACCACTCCTAAACATCCCATTTTCATACTTGGTTGCCCTAGGTTTGCTGGTCGGAGCCGCTGTGTCGCCGCCGTGCTTTGTCTCTGCGCTACAGAATCACCGCCGCTCGAGTTGTCGCCGTTCCGGCCATCTCCGGCTATCCCAGCCCGAAGCACCTCGCCGCCAATGTCGCCTCAACCCCAGGACCACAGAGCCCAACGGAATTGGACTGCGAAGCCCCAAGTCCCGAGATCGGCTGTCGTCTTCCTCGTCTCCGGCCGAGCTCCGCTGCCGCCGTTTTGTCCTCTCTGGTGAGCCTCCATCCGATTCCTTGCACGAGCCCATCTCCACGCGGTCTCTAACCTTTTCGCAACTCGGTTCGTCGCAATACCCCGGGAGAAGGCCGATGAGTGGTCCAAAGGATTTCGCCGCCGCCGGACTATTTCGCCATCGCCGTTAATGTCCCAGCCTCGCCAAGACCAGCGACAACCCTCGGTAAGCACCTCTGGTACTCCTTAGACAATAAAACATGCTTTGGTTCGGCGGGAAACCGACCGTAGCTCAATTTGCCTCATCGACCCAAGAAGCTCCTCCGCCTACGCCGCCGCTGCGCCTAGCTCCGGCCACCACCGGCGATGAGAAGACCAACAATGGGTTCGCCATAGTCCTCTCCACCTTTCCTCTGTTGGCCGCAGTCCCAGCCGAGCCGCCGTTCGCTGCCGGCGCCGGCGAACAGAACCAGTGGCAAGCCAGCCCCGTGCCTCCTGCTGCTCTGTCTGACTGTCGTTGGGGCCCGACTGAAGAAAAATAAGAAAAGAAAAGAATGTTAAACTGAAATATTTTTTCCAACAGAAAAATAGCCAAACTTTAAAAATCCATATCTAGTTCATTTTCACTCCAAATTTGATGAACACAAAATTTTGTGGGAATCACCAAATTATGCACTTTAATTCTATGGACTAAAATCTGGGGAAACCAAAGCCTAAAACTTCTCAAAAATAATAATCATCATAAAGTATATGAACTTTATATGAATTTAACCATTTTCTGTTTACTTTGCATTAAGGTTTGGTAAATCCATAAAAGGTTGACCTTTCATGCAGTGAACTGACATTTAGTCATACTTACATAAATGACACTTTGTCTATATAAATCATACACTAGGATTTAATTGATATAAAAGAGGAAAGGATTAATATATTTATAGATTTCCAAGGTGCATAAAAGTTTCATTCCTTTTTTCAAAAATAAATTGGACCTAGGATCAGTAAGCTCATCTCAGCAAGTTTGTCACTTTTGTAAAGTACTTTATAAAACTTTTGTATATGTTTTGTACACTAAAATGTATTACAATAATCATTAATGTATAGGGACTTCAAAATATATAATAAATTGATTATAAATCCAAATTGGGTAAACTTAATTTTATTGGAACCAGTAGGTTATGCTCTTTTATATAAAAATACATTCCCTCTTGAAACCTTAATAGAAAATGTCAGTCAAATATAATAACTTAAGGTTACAATATAAATAATTACAAAACAACCATTTTCAGCCCTCCTATCTTGTTATTTTTATAACTCCTAAACCGTAAAAGATTTTGAAATGATTCTTTCATTAAAATTCACTTTAGGATGTGGCCTACCTACTGTATTTATCTCATAATTAATTGATCATTCTGCATACACATGTTTAATTACTTCTTATTTGTATATTTGCTTTTTATCGATAGATTCGGAGGTTTCGGAGTACGAAGAAGCTAACCCAGAAGTTGAATGTAAACCATCGCAGCGGCAAGGCAAGCATCTATGCAAGCATCTAAGAATATTGAACCCATATTTTCAATAAATTGATTTGTTTGTGAAAGCAATATCTATATGCATGTTACGGTCTATTTAAAATGGGAAAAACGGGTAGAGTCAAGATACCCAATTGTATGCATTTCCATTTCCTTGGTTGTTGATGTCCATGTTTACCTTGTCACCCTGGTTAAGGACTTTGGATGCTTTTATTTTATCAAATGCTTAGTCATGCTTATTTCTAGACCTAGAAAAATCCGATAGATGGAGCTATCGGTTCAAAACTAGTTTAATCTGAATGGATGGGTTAAAATCTAAAAAGAATAACTTCTGATTTATAATTAAGAATATGTTTGACTTGGACGGATGATAGGGCGATGATAGATGGTGTTTCCCTGATGCACGTAGCTCCGTCTGGGTCGTTAAGGACCGAACATGTTGACGTCTATTCAAGCACCCTACATACTTCCACACGCCTGGAATGGGACGGCTTAACTAAGTAGCACGGGAGGCTGTGGCCATCTACGCCCATCCGTCAGTCGTGAAGACGGAGAGTCCTTAGAGGGCCTCGTGCTTGATGTGTTAGTCAGTCTATGTTAGCATCCAACTTGAGATTATTGTAGTGGTACCATGACTTAGGATAGTCATGGATGGATGGGTTTATATAAGAGGCTTGATGTTAGATATGGCTTGGTTTTAGCCATGAAAGATGGTATGCTTGTGTAGCATAATTATTTTGGGCAATGGTGGCCCATTGTTGATGTTAGAGCATGGGATTATTGTCGGACCCGGGTTTGACCCCGAACCCTATGTGTGTACCATGCTAGTCCCACGATCAATTGCTAGCACACACATTCAACATTGGCATCATAATCCATACATCACAGGTTCAGCTCACAGCAGTCCAAACATAAGTCGTACAAGAGTCTAGACTTTAGCGATTACATAGAGGCCGACCGGCCAAATAGAACAGCAAATTAACAAAGAGTTCAACAGCGGAAACAAGATAATAGAGGCACCAAAACCAGCAAGTATGCCTCTGCCGCCCACAGGCAACCAACCGGTAAGCCCTAGTAAGCACCGTCGTCGTCGTCTCCAAAAACCCGCTGCATAGAAGTACCCGATTGTCGGGTCCTCCACAACCATCTCTAAAAAAAAAAGAAGTCACACAAGCGTGTGTGAGTACAATACGTACTCCGCAAGACTTATAGTGTTTGCAATGGTATTCCATAATATGCGAAGATAAACAAGGAATGGTTCAGGTCCTGCAGTTTGCATAAATCATAATATACATAGCGAAAACATTGCGGTTTTGCAACGAAATTTTTGTAAATCAAGCTAGCACAGCAAACAAGTATATAAGCATCAACCCCAAGTGTTTCCAACCATATGGGCTCCCTGCCCATGCCAGCCAGCAGCGGCAACACGCTGCCACAACCATCCCAGCGAACTCCTCGTTCGCACCAAGATCTTTCCCTAAAACAGTTCCCAAAAATTAAAACGACTACGGTGGAGAATTTCCCAAGTCGTCCATAACCGAGGACACGGCTATTCGAATAGTTTTAACTCTCGAGAGTGTGTACAACTGTACCCACATGACAAGGACAATATGAGTTACCACACAGGAGGCTCACACCATCAATGACAAAGCCTTTCCACCATTGACCTAGCAATATCCCGCGCTTATGATCCATCCCTAGGGAGTTGGGAGGCCTCCCAAAATCCCCAAGGCTCATACGATGTGCTGGTCACCCTTGAACAATAATCAAGGTACCTTCGGGCTATGGACAAAAACCATAACCCGCACTATCCCAATGTCAACAATAAAGACCTACAACTACCACCGGCGGGTCTATTGCTAGGTATCAACAATATACTAAGCTAGGAACTCCCCATAAGAGCCACATGTGGTTTGCACTGTGCTTCTTGGTTCTAGCTACACCATAGAATCGGTCCTTAGTGACCCGGGCGAGACAACCACCTAATCGATACCACAACAAGGCACTGAACACTACATCCACTAGCCCAAGTCCAAAAGCTTGTTTTCAGTTTTTGTTTTCCACCAAGAGCACAGGGGAAGAATACCCACTGTTCATTTCCATATTTTCGCAAATGCATCTTTTTCCCAACATCCCAAAATCAAGTAACAAGTAGCCTTGATTAAAGAGCAAACTAAGCATACCTATTGACATCTTCCCAACCACATGAACCCAAGTTTCAGTGGCAACATAAGTGACAAGGAATTTATGATACTCAAGTAACAAGGATAAGGCATATGCAACAAGAGGTTAACTACCCAAGAATCCCACACATTTCTAAGTAAAACATCGCATGCATAATAGTTTGCAATCAATATAGTTTGTAAGTTTGAAATATAGGAGCAAATTGATCAAGGGGTGCTTGCCTTGTTCCTGGACTTGGAACTCTTCTGATCTTTCCACAACCGGGTCAACAACGTCGTTTCTACGAGAATACCAAACGAATGCAATAAAAACAACGGCGAAATATTTAACAGAACAGGAAGTACAAATATTTTTGCAGAATATGCAAGTGCATGATTTTAGATGAATTTAGGAAAAAGAATCGCTTGAATCCGAGTTCGTATGAGGGAGATATGGCTAAACGAAGTCTGCTCTGTCCTAAAATCGAAAATAATTGAGAAACAGCGTTTTCGCTCGACCGAACTGCAGAAACGGCTGAAAACATTCTACCGACTTAACGGGTGGTCTATTTGGGACGTTTTTTGGTTCTAGGGGCATTTTTATAGTACGAAACCTACATGTGTGCTGCTGTGAATCTAAGGACAACTCCCAAAAGTGGATATACTCCAACTCGCTAGGATATTAATCGCACACGCTCACACGTCACTCAAACGGCCTAACACGTGAAATCCACCGGGCGTGAAGTTTTAATCTAAGGCATTTGGGGGCGTGGAGGGTTTCTAGGGCCTAGGGGTCACTGGATGTACAAGTGGAACCTACGGGAAGGCTTCGGTAGTGGCGAACGCCTCGGTCCAAAAACGATGTCTTCGCACGAGCAAACTACACATCTTCGCACGTTAACGACAACCGGCAAAAACGGGAAAACGACAGCAGCTACTGTACTCGGGGTTTTATCCCGCTCTGACGCTAGAGGGGCCAACCCGGCTTGCATGGGGCTGATGGGGTGGCTGCTACTCACTCAAACACAAGCGCACCTTAGGTGTTTGATGAAAAGCCAAGCTAATGCACGGCTTGTCTACCTCTGTCCTCTCATGCTCTAGTGAATGGCTAGTGATGCAGGGGTGTGGGGAAGCTCTAGGGGTCCTGCATGCAAGATCGAAGGCTCTACTACATGCGGCCATGCTCTGATTGAGCCTCATCCACACATATGGCCATGGTGGTGACGCTTGGGTGGACGGCAAAACAATGGCATGATAGGCCAAGCCAAGGACATGGGGAGAACTAGTGGCCTCCCAGGAGTAAAAAGGAAGTACATGCAGAAACAGAAACTCACCGAGGAGTGCAGGCGGTGGGGAGCAACGTTGAGGCGGTGATCGGCTCAGCAAAAGGGTTGCTCGCGATGGAGGCTGCAGTCAAGCGCTGTGATGAGTTCAAAGAGTGAATGGAAGATGGTGATACAGCCAGGACAGCGCTAACTCACCAGGGCGCAGCTCAGTGGCTGGAAGATCACGGTGGCACCCGGTCGCCTTGCAAAACACGATGGGGCTGCGGTGGTGCCTACTGCTTGCCGAGGACAAAAACGGAGTTAGGTCCGGCAGGAACACATGGTGACACAGCTGAGACAAGGTGAAACTCACCGGAGCTCCCAGACGGAAAGCGTGTGCTCGCCGGCGCCGTGGGCGGCACCTCACGATCTCAGCGAACCACGGGGCAATCGCCTGGGTCCTTGGGTGCGTGAGAAAGAGGGCGAGCTGGGGAAGCAGGAGGACATAGGCTGGGTTAAAAGGAAGGCAGGGAAGGAGAGGAGAGGGGAGGGGCGCTGGTCTTCTCCATCGGTCTCGCAATGATGTGTGCGTGGGTAAGCGTGCAGCAGACGGATGGGACAGGTCAGGGCGCCGCCGAGGCTGTCGGGGGCATCTCGCGAGGTCCCAAGGTGGCTCTGCCACTCCCTCTCACGTGGTCTGGGGCGCGCAGAGGAAGCCACCTGGTCGAGCCACACGGGCGGGGAGAGATCCTTGCGTGATCTCGTTTGGACGATGGAGGACAAGGCACAAAAGATAGCATCACGTATCAGGAGTTCACACTTGAGGACTGTCTCCAACAACCATGTGTTGACACCGAAACCAATCGGCCGATACAGACTGATATGGACTCCTCGTAGCCGATGGCCGACAGCACCAATATATATCGGCTAGCAAACCGATGATCATATAAGCGAAAAGCAAACCGGCCGATTGCCGATAGCATTCGCATACTTGAGCATCGGCTAGAAGCCGATGATAACATAGGCGGAGTAAAAAGCCAGCTGACTGGCGCGGGCTCGCGAGAGAGGGCGCGGGCGCGAGCTCGGGAGAGAGAGAGCGCTGGCGCGGGCTCGGGAGAGAGCACAGGCGCGG
The DNA here is from genome assembly GCA_003991445.1 of Oryza meyeriana var. granulata. Taxonomy (NCBI): domain Eukaryota; kingdom Viridiplantae; phylum Streptophyta; class Magnoliopsida; order Poales; family Poaceae; genus Oryza; species Oryza meyeriana. The sequence goes on from RYFJ01003191.1 coordinate 159,438, forward strand.
GCGCAGTGAGGGCGGCGGGCACAGGCGAGCGCGGGCGTGGGCGCAGGCAAGGGCGCGAGAGCGCGAGGCCGGAGCGAGGGCGCGAGCACGAGGCTGGGAGAGCGAGGGCGCGGGCGCGAGGTCGGGGTCGGGACGATGGCGCGGGCGCGAGCTCGAGGTCGGGAGAGAGAGTCCGGGCGCGAGCTCGGAAGCAGAGTCCGGGCGCGAGGGCACGGACTCAAGAGTGTTCCAAGTCCCCGAGCACGAGAAAAGGGCGCGGACTCGAGAGAGAGCCCGGGCGCGGGCGAAGGTCCGATCGGGAGGCGGCTGGTCCGATCGGGAGGCGTCTGGTCCGATGGGAAGGATTCGGACCGTCCAATCCCCAAGAGGATGGTCCGATTGGGGCAGCTTGCTTCCAACCGAAAGAAACTTGGGGGCAAGGCTGTGTTATTCATGCATGAAAGATGACATGAAGAGCATGCAGATGGGGAAACGGTTTTATGCACCAAAGATCAAAAGTGGGCTGTTACAATTGTGCTCATTTTTACTTCCTTTTTAGAACTATAAGCTTGCTGTCCTAAGTTTTCAGATTGAGCTATTTCACAAATGCTTATGTTTTAAATGTATTACTTGCTCGGTAAAATCAGCTTTATGCAAAATCAGATCAACCTAGCCATACTCCTGTTAACGCCAAAATTTCGTATGGCTCTGTATCAGACTCGGCCAAGAAGGAAATTGCAGTTAACTAACGGAAGTTGATTCAGAAGAAACCGGGTCCAGGAAAGAGCCGTGAAGACCGCAGTATGGAAGATTATTAATTAGGCAAGGTTAATATTTTATCTTTAGGAAACCGGATCTTGTGTCTGGTTGGGTCCTGTTAATGTTTCCTTCTGTAATTAGGAAATCTTGTACCGTGTCCAATAAGGACTCGTATCAACTCCGGGTATAAATACGTATGCCCGGGTGCTTTGTAATCTATCTACATCAATCAGATCAATACAATTTCGGCGCATCGCCACCCTTTTGACAGGTTCTTGCTTCTCGAGCCGGGCTGCATCGGTTAAGTTCGACCTCCTATGAGAGGGTAAGTCTCGTCACCCCGGCCACCGCATCGGCTAGGACTTCCTCGGTTAAGTCCGATATTCTAGTTGGTTTACAGTGGATGGCTTACCACGATATATTTATTCTGTCTATGGCTGTATCAGTTTAGTTTGATCTCATAGATCGATTAGATATATCACATCACGCGTGCGCAAATCGTATCGGCTTACTGGGAGCGGTTTATCATCAGTTTGTGCTGCATCGGTTGGGTCCGACCTACTAAACTGCCAGTGATAAATCGTTCCTGCTAGGTTGATAATTTTTGCGCAAGCGTCTTATCGGGATGTATAGCCGATAAGTTATCATATTTTACATCACGATCGCATTAGATCTATCGACCCATCGAGGTCCTGTTATCATCATCAGTCTATGCTGCAACGGTTGGGTCCGATTTACTAGACTGTTGGTAATAACTTTACTCTTAATAAGCCGATGGGTTTTATGCGATGTTTTATTGGAGTGTTTAGCCAATAAGTTATCTTTATATCCAGCCGATTTGTCATAAACATGTTTAGAAAATCGCTGCTAAGTCGGGGCGGCACGAAATTGCATATCTCGGTTTTTTCCTGTGGCGAGGACCCGAGCGCGAGCATGAGCGAGGACACGGGCACAAACAGCATGCAAGGACCTGGGCGCGGGCACAAACGAGGACCCGGGCACAAACAGCATGCAAGGACCTGGGCGCGGGCACAAACGAGGACCCGGGCACAAACAGCATGCAAGGACCTGGGCGCGGGCACAAGCGAGGACCAGGGCACGAACAGTAGGCGAGGACCCGAGCACAGGCACGAGCAAGGGCCTGGGCACGGGCGCGAGCACGAGCGAGGACCCGGGCACAAACAGCATGCAAGGACCCGGGTGCGGGCACAAACGAGGACCCGGGGACGAATAGCATGCAAGGACCCGGGCGCGGGCACAAGCGAGGACCTGGGCACGAACAGCAGGCGAGGACCCGGGCACAGGCATGAGCAAGGGCCCAGGCACGGACGTGGGCAACACCTTTGGAGCGATGCTAGCAATTACTATTGCAATCGGCTGAAGTTTATTCAATCCATTTATTTACGCATTCTGCTTATTTATTTTATCAGTTTACAGCCGATTTTCAAGTATCCCTTCGGCAATCGGCTAGTTGGGTATTTGCTTATTATTATTAGTTACTGTTCATGCCATCATCGGCTTCTAGTCGGTGTATAAGTGCTACAGTTTATATCGGCCATAGGCCGATGAGACGAGTCCAGATTGGCTTCCAGCCGATTGGCTCATTGATCTAATATCTTCTATCTCCTTGTCAATTGCAGGGTCAAATTGACTGGCATGCCTACGAACCTCAAGATTTTAGGACCTGCACTGGAGTGAAGCAGATCTCTCAGGCCTTCGTGTGTCTATAGACGCCGAACCAGATCGTCGGCCCCCGGCGGTTTTCGGCGTCAACACATTTTTGGCACGCCTGGTGGGACACGAAGTTTCGACAGTCTCAATTGGAATTTCAACATGGCCGGAAAAGAGATCAAACAAGACAATATGATTCCGATCACTATGGAAGATCTAACTGAAGAACAAAAACAGCAACTCGAACAGAATATGGCCAATTTTCAGAAGCTTTGCTTGGAATTCTTCAGCATGACAAGACAAGGGCCGATTCAGAAATCCCAGTTTCCAGAACCAGTTTTGGTTGGAGAATCGAGCCGTACGCCACCTGAGAGTCCACCGGTAAAACCTTTATAGGAGATGGTGAATGAAGCAGTACATCACGCGCTCATCAATCAATCTGGGATCTTGGTCAATACACTCCACAATCTTATTAGGAAGACCGTGGATGGGTCAATTCTTCAAGAGCCTACTCGAGGTCCTGTCTACCTCCCGCCAAAAATAGAGCCGGGCTAGGTTGCTTATAGGATAAACAGAGACATACCGGAAAACCTGTTTACGCAGAACCAGGCTGGGGGGCAACAGGATATTCCTGCTGGATACCATCGGTCTGCTTCTTATGGGGGATATCAACAAAATTATCTAGGAGGTGGGGCCGATCCAAGTAGTTACCAGAGAGAATATACTAGACAGAATCGGCAACCAACTCCACCTATACAGTATCAACAGGACAACCCGAGGGAAGAAGAATTATCAACAAGGGTTGCAGAAATAGTAAGGGAACAATTTGGGATCAAACCAAAAGAGCAAACATTTATGTATCGACGTCCATATCTGAGTGGTTCGACAGAGTTCCATTGCCACACTGATACAAAGTCCCAGATTTTTCCAAGTTCTCAGGACAAGACAGCGCATCTACAGTTGAGCACATTAGCCGATTCTTGGCACAGTGTGGAGAGGCATCGGCTGAAGAGGCTCTAAGAGTTAGATTTTTCCCCTTGTCATTATCTGGATCGGCCTTTACATGGTTCTCTTCTTTGCCACCAAATTCAGTCCGAGGATGGGTCGATTTGGAGAAACAATTTCATAAATACTTTTTTGCTGGGGTCCACGAGATGAGGCTGACAGATCTAACATCGGTAAAACAAAGGCCAGACGAAACAGTACCAGAATACATTCAGCGGTTTCGGGATGTCAGAAACCGATGTTATAGTTTAAATCTAAGCGATGGACACTTGGCCGATTTGGCTTTTCAGGATCTCTTAGATCCCATTAAAGAGAGGTTTTCATCGCAGGAATTTGAGAGCTTGGCGCACCTTGTACAGAAGGTATCGGCTCATGAAAGCCGATTTCAAGAAGCGAGAAAGGAGAAGTTTCGGAGACGGGTTGCTCAGGTACAAGTTTATTCATCGGATTCAGATGATGAGGGATCCGATGCTGAAGTCGGATTGGCGGAGTGGGCTAGGAACAAAAAATCAGTATCATGCCCGTGGGTCAAGGATATCGGCAAAGAGGAGCGATATGACTTTGACGTCAATAAAGCCGATAAAATCTTCGACCTGCTACTACAAGAGAAACAGATACAACTTCCGCCAAACCACGTAATTCCATCGGCCGAAGAACTGAAGAAGAAGAGATATTGCAAGTGGCACAATACGATATCACATCACACCAACGAGTGCAAAGTTTTTCGGCAACAAATCCAATTGGGCGTTGAGTAGGGAAGAATCAAGTTTGAAGACAAGAAGCCGATGAAGATTGATGGACACCCGTTTCCCGTGAATATGGTTTATGCGGGATCGTCGTCAAGGACTCCAGCCAATGAAGGAAGGCATGTGGATCATAGAAAATCAAGGATTACTTCATCGGGCATGATAGAAAAATATTCAAAGTATGAAGAGCAGTGGATTGAGCCAGACAGGGAAAGATATAATCCACATTGGGATTGTCCGTTCTTCCAATTCTGCTGGGATCAAGGGATGAGATTGCCATCAATCGAAGATTGCCCTGAGTGTGATAATCTGAGGTTTCAGCGGGATCAGCAGGAAAGTTTTTCACGGGATCGGCCACCTAGGAGACGAGCATCGGTACATAGTTGGTTAGGGCCAGTCCACGAAGAATTCTTTGAAGAAAATAAAGAGGAAGTACATGAAAAACAAGTCCAAAATCCTCAGTGGTGTCCTAGTGGGATATTTACAAAAAATCAGAAAAGAAGGGCACAACGGCTACGACACCGAGAGCAACAGGAAGAACAGAGGCAAGATCAGGAAGAAGCCGATCATCGTCGCAAGAGAGCTAAACGAGTATGGCGTGTGAAGAGGAAGGGCGATGAAGTCGATCCATCGGCTCCAGTAAATATGGTTTTCTTTTTGCCTCGGGAATATAAAGCACTTTCATCGGACGAAGAAGGCAGTGAAGAGGTTTTTGCTCAGCTAACGTTGCGACCCGATCAGGCTATATTTGATAAACCTGAAGAATCAGAGCATTGGCATTTGAAGCCATTATATATCAAGGGCTATGTGAATGGGAAGCCGATGATGAAGATGCTAGTTGATGGGGGAGCAGCTGTTAATCTGATGCCTTATGCTACATTTCGAAAATTGGGGAAAACTGCCGAAGACTTGATCAAGACGAATATGGTGCTAAAAGACTTTAGTGGAAATTCATCAGAGGCGAAAGGCGTGTTGAACGTGGAGTTGACAGTGGGAAACAAGACATTACCTACCACGTTTTTCGTTATCGATGGAAAAGGATCATATAGTCTACTTCTTGGCAGGGATTGGATTCACGCAAACTGTTGTGTGCCCTCGACGATGCATCAATGTCTGATACAGTGGCAAGGAGATCAAGTTGAGGTAGTCCTAGCAGATCGGTCAACTAACATTGCAATGACCGATTTGCCGGTCTGGGAAGCTGATGGCGTTGATTGTTTGTCCAGAAAAACATGGGAAGGAGATTATCTTAAGGTCACCAGCCAAGGGATACAGCCGATTCAGCAAGTCGGCTCCGAGCTGTTACTCTGATGGGCTCCATTGAAGATTTCGAGGGGAAACTGGGACAAGGGTTTACGTTGGCCGATGACTTAGAGGAGATCGACATAGGACCAGGAGATAAGCCAAGGCCGGCGTACATAAGCAAAAAGTTATGCCCTGAACTTCGAGAAGAATTGATAACACTGTTGAAGGAGTATCGGGATTGTTTTGCTTGGGAGTATCATGAGATGCCAGGATTAAGCCGATCAATTGTTGAACATCGGCTACCCATTAAACCAGGATATCGGCCGTTCAAACAGGCTCTAAGGAGATTTAAGGCAGAATTATATGAGCCAATCAAAGCAGAGATTACAAGGTTATATGATGCCAAGTTTATAAGGCCGTGCCGATATGCTGAGTGGGTTTCTAATATCGTCCCGGTAGAAAAGAAGAATGGAAAATTGAGGATATGTATCGATTTCCAGGATTTAAATAAAGCTACCCCCAAGGATGAGTACCCGATGCCGATAGCAGATCTGTTGGTGGATGCAGCATCAGGCCACAAGATTATTAGCTTCATGGACGGCAATGCAGGATACAATCAGATTTTTATGGCTGAAGAAGATATACATAAGACTGCGTTTCGATGTCCTGGAGCTATCGGCTTATATGAGAGGGTAGTAATGACGTTTGGGTTAAAAAGTGACGGTGCGACTTATCAGAGGGCGATGAATTATATATTTCATGATCTCATCGGCTTGTTAGTGGAAATTTACATTGATGATGTGGTGGTTAAGTCAAAGAGTGAGGAAAGCCATATAGCCGATTTGCGAAAAGTGCTGAAAAGGGTCAAGAAATACGGACTAAGGATGAATCCCAAAAATGCGCTTTTGGTGTATCGGCTGGGCAGTTTTTGGGTTTTATGGTTCATGAGCGAGGAATTGAAGTTAGTCAACGGAGCATCAAAGCCATTAAGACTACAGAGCCACCAAGCAACAAGACAGAGTTACAGTCATTGATCGGCAAGATTAATTTTGTAAGGAGATTCATATCAAATTTGTCAAGAAGAATTGAATCTTTTACTCCGTTATTGAAGTTGAAAGCTGATCAAGAGTTCATGTGGGGGGCAGATCAGCAGAAGACATTCGATGGAATTAAGAGTTATTTGAGTTCCCCACCTGTTCTGATTCCGCCGCAGAAAGGAGCTCCATTCAAGTTATACTTATCGGCCGATGAGAAATCCATCGGGTCTGTTTTAATTCAGGAGTTTGAAGGCAAGGAGCGAGTCATGTTTTATTTAAGCAGAAGACTTTTGGATACTGAAACTAGATATCCTGCGGTGGAGAAATTATGCCTTTGTCTATATTTCTCATGCATGAAGTTAAGGCATTATATCCTATTGGTTGAATGCACGGTGGTTTGCAAGGCCGATGTGGTGAAATACATGTTGTCGGCCCCAGTTTTAAAAGGGCGAGTTGGTAAATGGATCTTTGCCATGACCGAGATTGACTTGAGATATGAATCGGCTAAAGCGATCAAGGGACAAGCGGTGGCCTATTTCATTGTGCAGCACAGAGGGGATTGTGAGAATTATGTGGAGCCGATCCCATGGACTTTGTTTTTTGATGGATCAGTGTGTAAGCATGGATCTGGTATCGGCTTTGTCATTGTATCGCCTCGGGGGGCAAGTTTTGAGTTTGCTTTTACAATTAAACCTTATCGGACTATGTCGGAGGATGAAACCTCGACAGCGGGAAGTCAGGAGACCCCCCTTTGAGATTCGGCCAGGGGAGTAGTTCTCAGGTGAAGTCGGCGTCAGGGTGTATCAGTGGAAGATGAGAGGAAGAGGGGTTCGGACCGTGACTAAGCAGAAGGGTCCGGACCGTCCGAACTGGGTCTGGACCGTCCGAATCGTAGTAATCGCGCGGGAGAGACAGGAGGCGTTTTATACAGGTTCGGGCCGCTCGGAAGCGTAACACCCTACTCCTGTGTGTATGCTAGGTGGAGGTGAATATGGTTTGAGTGTTACGGGGTGTTCCCGGCGAGCTCAGGAGCTCGGAGCTGAGGAAGAACAGTGGCGAGAGTTGGCGATCGTGGACGGGTCCTAGCCAGAGAGTGGTTGCTAATGCTGAAGCTTCTTCCCTCTCTCGTCGGCCCGGATTCCCCTTTATAGAGTCAGGGGAGTCCACAGTGCCAGTACACCGAGAGAGAGAGTTTCAGGTGAGTTCTCCCATGCTCCCCTCCGACGACGCCTGCGCCGGAGTTGGAGGAGTGTCTAGTCGCTCATGTCTGCCTGCGACGCCTGCGCCGGAGTTGGAGGAGTGTCTAGTCGCTCATGTCCGCCTGCGACGCCTGCGCCGGAGTTGGTACTGCTCATCCGGTCACGCTCGGTCAGCACGTCGCCGTGAGCAGATGGAGCATGGAGATGGGACGGCACCTGCCTCCGCTGCCGGGGCGTGGACTTCCGGAGCCTTCCTAGTCAAAAGCGCTCTGCCTGTACAGCGAAAGGAGCCTCCGCAGTCAAAAAGGTTCTGACTGCGCAGGGTGCGGGCCCACGGGTGGTTGGAGAGCTGACCCGCTCGAGTCGACCTCGTGCCCGGGGACCGGGACCGGGGCAGTCGGCTCCCGGGACCCGGGGCTGAGGAGTCGACGGCCGGGGCCCGGGACCGAGGAGTCGGCTCCCGGGACCTGGGACCGGGGCAGTCGGAGCCCGATGACCAGGACCGGGGCCGTCGGCTCCCGGGGCCCGGGACCGAGGTGTCGGCCCCCGGGGCCCAGGACCGAGGCAGTCGGCCCCCGGGACCCGGGGGGCGTACCCGGGAAGGGGACTCGGGATCGGACGGTGCCCGTGCTCCGGGCACTCGAGGGAAAAGGGCTGTATCCGGCCGTCGCCGTGATAGAATGTGGACCTGGAGTGGCTGACGTGGCTGAGGACCCACGTGACCCTGCGGTATGTGGGACCCCCTGTCCCGTTTCGCCGACAGTGGCCCTTGGCCCTGTTGTTCGGCCGGGATCCGCCCCGGGCAGGAACAGGGCCATGTCTTGAAGAAACGAGAGGACGCAAGGTCCCGGCTGTAATACGGTGGGTATGTGCCTGGAGACCCGGGCTGGAAATATGGGACAAACTGGGAGGACTTCCCCGGACTCGCACTCGTCAAGGCGATGCTGTCCGGGTAATCGCGCCCCATCTGATTGTGGGAATGTTGAGGAAGCCATGGTGGTTCGCGAGGAGGCGCGAGAAGCCGTGGCCGAGACCGCTGCAATGGAGGCAGGGTTCCTCGACCACGGCGAGTAGCTTGTAGAGCCGATGTCTGACGAGGAGTCCGAGGGAGCACAACCCGGGCGCCAGGAACGTTGCCGGCCCCTGGGCAGGGAATTGGCGCCGAATGTGGTTTCGGGATGTGGCCCGAGCACCGCCGGGCCCGGAAACGCCTTCTCCGGGTGTAGTCTCCTCAGGCCCCGGGTCCCGGGAACGTTCCCGGGACGCCAAGTCCCAGTGGGCGCGGATCGACAGGGAGGCCGGGGCCTTCCGGTAGCGTGCGGTCGACTTTCGAGGCCGTGGCATGTGGGGCCACGACGCGGGCTGCACCAAGCGGCTCCCCGACATCGGCGAGACTTCTGTTGAGGTTGTTGTTGATTTCCTGGGCCCGAAAACGCCGAGTTCCAGGCGCTATTCGACACCGGGCGCCAGCAGCCGTGAGCGGCCGTAGCACCCGAGTGCCTCTTCCGGGCCCCGGCGTAGCTGCCTGCCCGGGAACTCGATCCCGAGGGCAGCACGCAGGATAGTTGCCCGCCCTGGAATCCTTGTCCCCGGAGCTAACGAGCATGATAGTTGTTCGCCCCAGGAACTCGGTTCCCGGGACGATTAAGTCCGTCTTGCGGGCCCGGGGGCCCCCGTGCCCACGGGCGCTAGTGGTCCCTGCCACCCCGAGAGTTTGACTCCCGGGGGCGGCGAGCTTGGTAGTTGCCCGTCCCCGATGGCCACGAGCAACTAAGGGCCGGTCTTCCGGGCCCGGGGGCCCTCCATGCCTCCGGGAGCGCCACGGGTAAAGGCTGCTAGAGGGAGAAAAAATACGAAAAGGTGCCCCGCATAGGTTAGGTATGGCCGATGTGTTAAGCTCGGGCCTCTTGGCTCGCCGGGAGCCCCTTGGGAACCGGCCTCGACCGTGCCCGGGGTTGCTAGTCAGCGAACCACCTGGCGCCTCGGCTGCGGTCGGGGAGGAGCTGGCCAACCGGGCACCGCTGCCCGCTCCGGGAAACTCGGCTGGCCCGCGAGGGGTTATGCACGAGTTCCCAGGGCGTCATAGTGCTCGGGGGGCGGTCCTCGACCCAGGCCCCAGACCTTGGCAACCAGGGCAGCGCTAACCCGGCGGCCCCGCACTCGGCTCCGACAGATTCCGCTTTGCTCTCGGGGCCAAGGAGAGCGAAACAAATGGCCATACAAACGGGGAAATAATTGGAATTGAGCAATGCGTAAAGTAGGATAAGATTACGTATCTGGATGTTGAAGAGGGCGGCAAGACCCCGGGGACACAATCCCGGGACCGGGAGCGCCGCCAGCTCCTGGGATCTGAGTTCCGGGCCCCTCCGCCATGAACCGCCGTAGTGCCCAAGTCCCCTTCCTGGGGCTTGGGGTAGGCGCCTACCCCGAGAGCCTGGCCACAAGGGGCCGCGAGCATCTGAGCACGAACCTTGCGGAATGGTTGGGTCTGGAGGTTCGACCCCTTCCGTCGTCCGGGTCCGGGGGTCCTTCATGCCCGTGGGCCACAAGCCGCTCGACCGTGCCTGGGGTCGCTGGCCAGCGTTGCACCCGGCGCCTTGGACTGGCGGTCGGGGAGGAACTGGCTAGACCGGACACCGCAGCCCGCCCCGGGAATCTAGACTGGCCCGATGGGGGGTTATGCCCGCGACTCCGGGGAATCGGCGGTGCCCGAGGCACGGTCCAGAACCCGGCCACCAGGCCTTGGCGACAGGGGCTGCCCTAGTCGGCGGGCCCCTGGCCCCGGTCGAGACTTGGAGAGCCCGCCTGATCCTGCCGAGGACAGGTCTATCCTGCACATGATGAACTGTGAGAGTACTTGGCTCGTCCCTTTGTCCCTTCCATGCTACGAAACGTGACGTCAACCACCTCCTGAAGGCGTCCCCCCAGGGGGCGGGACTGCCACGAACGCAGCACACAGAAAGGAAAAGGGCACGGGACCAGAAATGATAACGAAAGTGTTGATTATGGAAGCGAATGTACATGGGCCCCGGCATGCGCCGAGATTTGGAGAAATCCGGCGCTGGCCCGGGCGCCATGCTACTTACAGGATGTATTTACCGACAATATGGGCGAAGATACCCGATGCTGCTGAGGTTGGGAAGCGGGATCCCAATGTCCTGGCCCAGTCTTACCGAGCCCGATCGGGAGACACCGATCACCAGGAAGGGGCCTTCCCACGGGGGGAAGATTTACTTCTTTTTCGGCCCGTGCGAGGACACGGCGGAGGACAAAGTCCCCGACCTAGAGTGATCGGGCCCCTACCTTACGCCGATAATAGCGCTTAAGGCTGTGCTGGTTGCGACCGACACGGGGCGGGGCACGCCGTTGAGGTGACGATATGAGATGATGTAGCATTGTGGAGTACTTCGTGGACGAAGCACACCGGCTTTTATTCCGTACTCCCCAGTCCGGGCCCGTCGGGGGCCGGTGGCCAAGCTCAGCTCCCCCGGGAGGGAGCGAGCACTCACGGCCGGGGGCTCCTATTTGTCCGGGATCCGGGGCCCCCGGCTGGAATGTGGGTTGATATGTGCCGGGATCCGGGGGCCCAGGCTTGAATATGGAACCGGGATCCGGGGTCCCGGGCTTGGAATGTACGGGGAGGACTTCCCCGGACTTGCACTCACCTAGGCGAGGCTGTCCGGGTTATCGCGCCCCGTTGAGGTTGTCCCGGGCGCCACGTTCCTAGGCTCGCACTCCCCTTGGCGAGGCTGCCCTTGCTCGAGCTCCGCGGTGTCGGCCCCGAAGGCGGATCCCGGGCCACGCGCCTATTGGGCAAGGGGCCCCGGGACCCGGGGGCCTAACTGGAATATGGTTTGATATGTACCGGGATCCGGGGTCCCGGGCTTGGAATGTTCTGGGTGCCACGTCCCTAGGCGCGCACTCGCCTAGGCGATGCTGCCCTGGTTCGGGCTCCCCAGAGTCGGGCTCGGGCGGTAAATCCCGAGCCGCGCGTTTGCCGGGCGAGGGGCGCTCTATGACGAGCGCCGCGCTCGCCACTTGCAGGATGTCGTTGGCATGGGCCCGGCTAGTAAGTCGTGCTCCATGACTCGAGGCCACGGCGCGAAGGGCGGGCGCGCACTCCGCCGCCGAGAGTAGCGAGGACGCTCTCGGGCTTTTGGAAATCGAGAGGTTGCCCCGGAATGGAAGCCGGGTTCGGACCGTCCGTTGAGGAATCGGACCATCCTCCGAGGAATCGGACGGTCCGAACCATACCGATCGGACTCGGTCTGCTACCGTTCCGGCCGGGTCTTCCTGACATGCTCGGGCAAGGATGTTGAAGTCGAAAACGATGTATGTAATATTCATGGTGGCCATGGTGGCGGCCCCCGGCCAGTGCTGAGACTAGGAGTAGTCCGGCGCTGGCCCGAGCACCCCGCGACTTACAGAAATGCGTTTATGGAAAAAATTTGCGAAGATGCTCGATGTTCCAGGGATTGGGGAGCGGGGTCCCATCCTCCTGGCCCAGCCTTACCGAGCCCGGTCGGGAGATACCGATCACCAGGAAGGGGCCTTCCCACATGGGGGAAAGTTTATTCCTTCCGGCACGTGTGAGGACACGGCGGAGGACTAGGTCCCCGACCTGGAGTGATCGGGTCCGAACTTTACGCTGGTGATAGCGCTTAAGGCTCTGCTGGTAACGGGCGACTTGGAGCGAGGCGCGCCGTCTTCGTTCCTCGAGGAAGTCGAGGTTGTCGAGCTGCATGTTATCGTGGTCGACGTCGTCGCTGTAGCGCTGTACCCGGGGGGAGCCGAAGGTGAGTTCTGATGGCAGCACGGCCTCGGCCCCGTACACCAGGAAGAACGGGGTCTCCCCGGTCGCCTGGCTTGGTGTGGTACGATTTGCCCACAGGACCGCCGGGAGCTCGTCGATCCACTTGACACCGTGTTTCTTGAGGTCGTTGTAGGACCTTGTCTTGAGGCCTCGCAGGATCTCCGCGTTTGCCCGCTCAGCCTGCCCATTGCTCGCAGGGTGGGCAGGGGAGGCGAAGCAGAGCCTGATGCCGACGTCGGAGCAGTACTCGCCGAAGAGCTTGCTGGTGAACTGCGTGCCATTGTCGGTGATGATGCGGTTGGGGACTCCGAAGCGGCTGGTGATTCCCCGGATGAATTTGAGCGCTGAGTTCTTGTCAATGTCGATTACGGGGAACGCCTCCGGCCACTTCGTGAACTTGTCGATGGCGACATACAGATGCCGATAACCCCCGACTGCCCGGGGGAAGGGGCCGAGGATATCGAGTCCCCAGACCGCAAAGGGCCAGGACAGGGGGATTACCTGGAGTGCTTGCGCCGGCTGTGGCTCTGTTTGGCATGAAACTGGCACGCGCGGTAGCGCTGGACGAGGTCGAACGCGTCCTGCAAAGCCGTGGGCCAATAAAATCCCTGCCGGAAAGCCTTACCGACCAGGGATCGAAATGCGGCGTGACTGCCACACTCCCCTTCGTGGATGTCAGCGAGGATCTCGACGCCGGAGTCGCGCGGAATGCACTTGAGCAGGACGCCGTTGGCGCCACGCCGGTAGAGGTCCCCTTCTACCATGACGTAGCGCTTAGAGGAGCGAGCGATCCTTTCGGCTTCCGCATCATCCTCGGGGAGATGCGCTCGGAGAAGATATGCCCGGATTTCATCCATCCAGGAAGGCGCGCTGGGTCCGGCCGCGAGGACCAAATCCTGGGGCCGGGAGCGCATGTCAGGCTCGGACCCGGTCTCGGGGGCGGTCCCCAAGGTCCCAGTTGAGCGCGCCGAGGGGGTCTCGAGGGCTTCCTGGGAAACCCCCAAGGGGACTTGTTGACGCCGAAAACCCGCCGGGGCTCGTCCGGCGTCTGGGTGACACGTGAAGGCCTGGGAGATTTGCTTAGCTCCAGTGCAGGTCCTAAAGTCTTGAGGTTCGTAGGTGTGCCAGTCAATTTGACCCTGTAATTGACAAGGAGAAAGAAATGTTAAATTTGTGACCCAATCGGCTGGAAGCCGGCTTGGACTCATCTCATCGGCCGATGGCCGATACGCACTGTAGCACTTATACATCGGCTTAGAGCTGATGATGGCAGGAGCAATAGCATAATAATACCCAAGTATCGTGCTAGCCGATCATCGAAGGGATACTCAAAAACCGGCTATAAACTTGGTAAAATAAACAGGTATAATGCATAAGTAAATAAATCAAATAAATCCTAGCCGATCATAATTTAATGTTACTGGTGTTGCCGTGAAGATATGCCTGTGCCCGGGCCCTTGCTTATATCGGCTCCCGGGGTCTTCATCCGCTGTCCGGGCCCGTACACTGGTCCTTACCTAAGCTCGTGCCCGGGCCCTCACCTAGGGTCGTGCCCGGGAACCTGCTTGTACTTGTACATGGATCGGCAGAATAAACCCATCGGCTAGTCCTTAGCCAATTGTAACAATAATACAGGCAAGAATATATGATAAGGCATGCAATAACATAAATGATAGATAATTGATGAGCCAGCCGACTACTGAACAGAGCGGGTATAGAATAAGACCATGGATAAATGTAGTCGGCTTTAACAGATAACTTATCGGCTAAGCACTCCGATAACACCATCGCACAACACCATCGGCTCATCAAGAGTAAAGCTATTATCGTCAGTCTAGTAGATTGGACCCAACCGTTACAGCACAGACCAACAATGATGGCGATACCTCAATGGGCCGATAGATATGATGCGACCGTGATGAAGATAACTTACCGGCTATGCACTCCGATAAAACGCCTGCACACAAAGCATCGGCCTAGCAGGACCGACTTATCACTAGCAGTTCAGTAGGTCGGACCCAACCGATGCAGCACGAACTGATGATAAATCACTCCCAGTAAGCCGATACGATCTATGCACGCGTGATGTGATATACCTAATCAATCTATGAGGTCAAACTGAACTGATGCAGCCATAGATAAAGTAAATATATCGTGGTAAGCCGACTACCATAAACCGACTAGAATATCGGACCTAACCGAGGAAGTCCTAGCCGATAGGTAGCCGGGGTGACGAGACTTACCCTCTCGCAGGAGTTCGGACCTAACCGATGTAGCCCGGCTCGAGAAGCAGGATCCCGTCGAAGGGGTGGCGATGCGCCGAAATTTGATTGATCTGTGTGATGATTTACAAGGCACCCGGGCATACGTATATATACCCCGAGTTGACATAGTCCTGATAGGACACGATACATGATTTCCTATCTATAACAGAAAACGCTAACTAATCCTGACCAGACACGAGGTCAGGTTTCCTAAAGATAAATACCCGCCTAATTAATAGGTACAGTAAATAACTGCCAAGCAACGGTCTTCACGGCTCCTTCCCGATTCTGGTCTTTTCTCCGTCAGTTGACTGTAATCTCTCCTTTGACCGAATCTAATACAGGGCCTTACCAAATTTTGGCGTTAACACATGCCCCCCAATTTCGGAGTTTTTCTATAGGACTTCGAAATTCTTTCATTTTTGGGCCTCCAGACTTCTCCCACACCGAGGCGGCCCAAGATAGCTTACTTGCCATAAATGTTTGAAACAGTGCCAACGGCCTCGATTCCCGCTCGGTTGTCATACCTCTATAAAAACGCTTCGTCTCCTTGCCTTTTTTATGCTTTCACATCACCAGAGCACCACCGCTTCATCTTCCAAATCTTCACCAAGCTCTAGCGAATCCAGACGAATCGTCGCAAGCTTCCCCTCTGGCCGTTGATCCCTGCATCATCTCCCACTCCTGTGATGGCATCGGCATCTGCAGTTCCTGAGGTAATCTTCTCACCCGATTATTTTCCCCCGATCTACAGCCCATGCGAATCCAATCTGCTATGTTCTTCACCTGTTCTTCGTCGTGTTCTTGTTTACTGTAGCATCTTAGAGCCCAGATCTTGATTCCGGCCGCCGATTACCCCAGCTTTTTCTATCATGGCCCCATGGGCAGCGAAGATCCCACCAATTTCATCAGTGCTGAAACCCAACGTATTCCCTTCAAGAACTCGGCTATGTTGGTCAGTGACTGGACCAACAGCTTCAGGTCATGGCGAGCAGATTGCCTGGATGGAGAGATTGGTACCTCAGGGTGTCAGCTGCGAAGAGAACCTATTGGGAAGAATCTCATATCGGCCACTGCATCAATCTTTCTCTGGCCGATATGGAGAGAAATGAATCCCTGCTCGCATCAGCCTCATACTTCTGGTTCGATGCTCTCAATGCCTTTCTGTTTGGGCACGGGCCTATGACCCCCACCTTGCAGGATGTGACCATGCTCACATGTCTTGACACAACAAGCTACATCGACCCCTTCAAGCTTCGCTTCAAACCTACTCATCGGCTCCAGGCAAAGAACATCGGCGGCTGGTCCAGGTACATATCTCTTCATAACAAGGGGACTGGATCAGTTGATGACCGGGAACATGTTGCTTTTCTGAACCTATGGCTGGAGCGGTTTGTCTTTGGTGGCGCAACCCTTGGTCCGATGGTTGTTCGCACCAAAAACCACCGGGTGTGCCAAGAAGCTTGTTGATGATCCGGTTTGATGCGATTGAACATACGAAAGCCTGGGAGATCTGCTTAGCTCCAGTGCAGGTCCTAAATTGTTGAGGTTCGTAGGCGTGCCAGTCAATTTGACCCAGCAATTGACAAGGAGATAGGGAAATTAGATCACCGATCCAATCGGCCAGCAAGCCGATACGGATTCCTTCCAGCCGATCGCCGCTAGCTCTTGTACCGAAGGTAATGCCCGTGCCCAGGCCCTCGCCTGTACTCTCGCCTGGGCCCTCGCTTGTGCCCGATAGCTCCCGGGTACTTGTCCGTGCTCGCGCCTTGACCCTTCTGTGCCCGTGCCCGGATCCTTTCGTGCCCGCACCTGGGTACTCATCCGATGCCCGAGTCTCGATCGTGCCCGTGCCCGGGTTCTGGGTCGTGCCCGCGCTTGAGTCCTCGCCTATCAGTAGCACTTGCGCAATCGGCTAAGAAGCCGATGGTAGAATCAATGATGAATACAGTGCTGTCGGAACATGTACATCGGCTAGAAAACCGATGATAATACAGTGTGCCAAAAACAAAACAGTATTATATCGGCTGGAAAGCCGATAGTAGTATAATGTAGATAAAAATAAGACGATATATTGATACATCGGCTAGAATCCGATGGTGCTATAAGCAAACCATAAAATAGCATAAATATACCATAAGCTAGCCGACTGCCAAGAGAATGCATGTACATCGGCTGGAAGCCGACGATAAAATAGATAGCAGAATAACAATCAATAGACCATGCAGTCGGCTTTAAAAGATAACCTATCGGCTAAGCACTCTGATAGAACATCGCATAAAACCTATCGACTCAGCAAGAGTAAATCTATCACTATCAATCTAGTAGTTCAAACTTAACTGATGCAGCACAGATTAACAATAATAAAAGAACCTCGGTGAGCCGATAGATCTAATGCAATCATGATGTATATGATAACTTACCGGCTATGCATTCCGATAAGACGCTTGCACAGAAACCATCGGCCTAGCAGGAACAACTTATCGCTCAGTTTAGTAGGTCGGACCCAACCGATGCAGCACAAACTGACGATAAGCTTTCCCCAGTAAACCGATAAAAACTATGCACGCGTGATGTGATATACCTGATAGGCCTAAGAGATCGAACCGAACCGATGCAGCCGTAGACAAAGCAGATATATCGTGGTAAGCCGGCTACCATATACCGACTAGAATATCGGACCTAACCGAGGAAGTCCTAGCGATTGGTAGCCGGGGTAACGAGACTTACCCTCTCGCTGGAGTTCGGACCTAACCGATGCAGCCCGGCTCGAGAAGCAAGAACCCGTTGGTAAAGGGTGGCGATGCGCCGAATTGTATTGATTGTTGAGATGATTTACAAGGCACCCGGGCATACGTATATATACCCTGAGTTGACAGGAGTCCTTATAGGACACGGTACACACTTTCCTATCTATAAACGAAAAACTAACAAGCCTTGATCGGATACGAGATCAGGTTTCCTAAAAATTATCAAAAACTACCTAATTAATAGATAAGGTAATTTACTGCCATACTGTGGTCTTCACGGTCTCTTCCCAAACTCGGTCTCCTCTAGATTAATCTTCACCGGTCATCTGTGATTTTCTCTTAACCGAATCTGCTGAAGACCCGTGCCAAATTTTGGCGTTAACAACGGTCAACATGCAATGTTTGGCAGAATGCTTGGTTGATCGGAAACAGATCCCCTTGGGGCAATTCCTCCTTGGTGCCACCTACCACCTGCTTCATCAAGTGGCAACCAAGTTATCGGCCGGCCAGCCCGTCGGCCACATCGGGGGTCCTTGGTGGTTTGTTCAGCTCTGGCTCAATATCTACACCTCCAAGGCTGTTCCTGGAACCTCTCTCTCCAATCAATCTTTTCCAGCCGATTACCCAGAAGATCAAGACCCCGTCTATCGCCGATGCATCTCTATGGGCGAAGCCGCATCGGCCCTTTCTGGCGGCAAGATAACCCCTGCTGAAGTTAGTCAGTGGTTCAAGGGGTTTTATTATGGCTTCACCAGGGAGGCCACTCTTTGGTTTGCTTACAACGACACATCATCATTCGAGATGCCTTCTAACTTTGATCCACTCAAAGCCCTGAATGATGATGAGTCTAAGGCCATATTTCTATCGGCTATCAGTCCTTGTCTGCTACCAACTGGTTTTTCACTGGGCCGAACTCAGCCATCGTATGAGTTCTACCATCCATCGGTCAGCTCCCGTCAATTTGGTCTTGGTCAGCTCCCAATAGGCCTATTCTTTATTGATAAACTCCAGGCCCGGGGCACGGTGAGCAGCGCCTTGGAATATGATCGGCTGCGGACTTTGACTGATCCCCTCCTTCTAGGCGCCGCCACCGAGGTGTACATCTGTACTGCCAACACCAAGCTTTTTGTCCGATGGTGGTCAGAATGGAAGAAACACTTGTTCCGCTTAGCGCCCACCTGTTACTGCTCTCGTCTTGACACTGAGTACGTCGAATCTGATGAAGAGGTAATACCCACAAGCTTTAACCATCATCTCCAATCATCTCTAACCCCTACTTTGCAGGCTGCCAGCGTCGAGCCCCCATCAACAAGCAACAGCGGTCGGCCGATCCTGTATCAACCTCCATCGGCTACCCCAAACTTAGGGCGCGACGCTCCATCCCCATCGGCTCTCCTCAAGGCGCCTCGGCCGATGGGACCAAAAAGGAAAAAGTTAGCGCATCGCCCCTCCCTGAAGAAACAGAAAACCGATGCCGATATTGTTGCCACGACGCCATCTTCTCCCCAGACCACATCGGCTCCCTCATCTCCTCAGGTATGCGCCAGGTCTTAACATCATTATTACCCGCTTTCTCATTTATCTCACCAGTTCCATCTTCAGCTCGAGTCATCGGCTCCAGATCCTCAACCTTCTTCCGACGTCCCCCCAAGCACTGAGCCGATGGCCTCTTCAGCTGCCCCACTCTTGGCACCAAGTCCTCCAGCTGTCGATGAGACTGCCCCTATTCCATCGACTGACATCGGCCCCTCTAGAGAACAACCTATTCATCCCCCTGAAGCCGATGTCGCGCAAGCTGCCGATGTCCTTCCTCAGGTATCCTCTTTACGCCCATATCCCGCTCTTAACTTTTCTACTGATTCCTTTACCGATGCCAATTTTGCAGTCCTTAGCCGATCTATTCTCCTTTGACATCGGCAAGTACCTAGAAGTAGAAGAATCCACAGCCACCAGCGCAACGACCAAACCACCCTTCCCAGCCGACGTACGCGAATATCTGACGAGCATCCTCAGTCGGCTGGAAAACCCAATTGACGCGCTAGCGGAAGATTGCGGGCCAATCCGGGCAAGATTCGCAGAAATTGAACACCATCTGCCCGAAGAACTTGTCGACGCGCTAACCCCCGCAGCATATCTGGAATCCCATAGATTTAAACTCATCAAGCTTAGACAGCACATAGCCGATCGCGCTGACCAACAGAAGACTACCGACGACATCCAAGCCGATCGGCTATTAGCCCAAGCAGAGAAGAAAAAGCTTGATGACATGGCCGCTGCCCCCCCAAGAGCTCCAACCTAAGTTAGACCAGCTGAAGAAAAAGGAGGCCGATTTGCTGGCAGAACTTGAAAGAGTTCGTAAGGACCTTATAACAACAGAATCCCAGCTAATCGGCCTACCGCAAGCCATCCAAGACCAAGAGGCCAAGGTTGCAGCGACAGTGCATCAAGTCATTCATCGGCGCAAGAACCTGAAGACCATCCCGGGCTCCGATGAAGATGACATCCGTGCTATCAATGAGATTGATCAGATCCGCCTGCACGCAATTGAAGTGATCCAAAAATTCTTGTAAATCTTAAACCTTCGTAACTGACGATTTTCCGGAACATGCCGATCACTCTTCTGCTGTCATATAATCTGATCGGCTCTGCTACTTATCCCTTTCAACCCTGATAATATTTCTGCTTGTTTAATCTAAAGGTGATATCGATTGATATCGGCTGTCTTTAGGCGATGCAGAAAAACATCGGCTTTCTGAATTGCTTTAGAAATCGGCTATACTCAACCGATTCAAGAATCGATCCACACGCTAGGGTAGTATTTCTTGAGATATTTTCCGTTAAGCGCTTTAGCAAACTCTGTCCCATCAAGATCTTCTAACACATAGGCATTACCAGGCACACAGCGATTAATCCGATAGGGCCCTTCCCAATTAGGCAACCATTTTCCAAACTTATTATCTCTGGACCCGACCAGCAAAATCAACTTCCACACGAGATCTCCCTCGGCAAACGACTTATTCACCACCTTTTTGTTGTAATGCCGAGCTGCCTTAGCCTTATTTTCTTTGATCCTCTCCAACGCCCTCAACCGATTCTAAGCCAAATCTTCAAGTTCATCTGTCATTAAGTTATAATAATCATCGGCTGTCAACTGATTCTGCAAAGAAATTCTTCTAGATCCGATGTTAGTTTCCCATGGTAAAACCGCCTCATGTCCATATACTAACTGATACGGCGGCACCCGAGTAGATCCATGACATGCCATCCGATAGGCCCATAGTGAATTCGCTAATGTAGTATGCCATCGCCGTGGCTGCTCATCAATTTTCCGCTTAATCAACTTGATCAAACTCTTGTTAGAAGCTTCTGCTTGTCCATTGGCCTGAGCATAATAAGGCGATGAATTTAATAGCTTAATTCCCATACTGGCAGCAAACTGTTGAAACTCATCAGACACAAAGATAGACCCCTGATCACTAGTTATCGTCTGAGGGATCCCAAACCGATAAATAATATGCTCCTTTACAAACTCGATCGCCTCCTTGGACGTAACTCTCTTCAAAGGAACCGCCTCTACCCACTTGGTAAAATAATCCGTTGCCGCCAATATGAACTTATGCCCTTTACTTGATGGAGGAAAAACCTGGCCGATCATGTCAATTCCCCAACCTCTGAACGGCCATGGTTGATGATAGGATTCATAGCCGATGCTGGTGCTCGCTGTATATTTCCAAATTTCTGGCAATCCTGACACCCTTTATAATACCTAAAACAATCCTCCAGCATTGTCGGCCAAAAATACCCTACTCTTCTCAGCAACCACTTCATCTTATGAGCCGACTGATGAGTCCCACAGACGCCTTCATGCACCTCGCACATAACCACTTTGGCTTCTTCCAAATTCAGGCACCTAAGCAGGACTCCCTTAAAAGTCCGATAATACAACTCCCCATCAAGCAGCACATATTAGTAGCTTTTATACCGAATTTTCCTGGAAACCGATTGCGACGGATTTTGCAAGTAATCAACTAACTCCTGTCTCCAGTCACCGGCCTTGTTCTGGATGTCAATATCGACTATCTCAACCTCAACTTGCCTATTCAGCCGATACCCTGAAGCAATCTGCGCAAGATCATTGGCTTCTAAATTCTGCTCCCTGGGAATATGATCTATTGATACTATCTTGAAATCTCTTAACAAATCCGTACACTCCTCATAATATGACCTCAAAACGTCATCCCTGCACTCATATTCTCCAGACAACTGTTTGACCACCAACAAAGAATCGCCAATTATCTCTATGACCTTGGCTCCGATCTCCTTTAAGAGTTGAAGTCCTTTTAGCACCCCCTCGTACTCTGCCTGATTATTAGTCCGATAAGGCTTAATTGTAAAAGCAAACTCAAAACTTGCCCCCCGAGGCGATATGATAACTAAACCGATACCAGATCCATGCTTGCAAACCGATCCATCGAAAAACAAAGTCCATGGGATCGGCTCTACACAGTCTTCGTGAGCCCCTCTGTGTTGCACAATAAAATCGGCCACTGCCTGTCCCTTAATCGCCTTAGCCGATTCATACCTCAAGTCAAACTCTGTCAAAGCAAAAACCCACTTGCCAACTCGCCCTTTCAAGACTGGAGCCGACAACATATACTTGACCACATCGGCCTGGCAAACCACTGTACACTCAGCCGATAGGATATAATGTCTTAATTTTGTACATGAGAAATATAAACACAAGCATAATTTCTCCACCGCAGGATATCTCGTTTCAGCATCCAAAAGCCTTCTGCTCAGATAAAACACAACTCGCTCCTTTCCCTCAAACTCTTGTACCAAAACGGATCCAATGGACTTCTCATCGGCCGATAAATATAACCTGAACGACACTCCTTTCTGCGGCGGAATTAAAATAGGTGGGGAACTCAGATAGTTCTTTATCTCATCGAACGCCTTCTGCTGTGCTGCCCCCCACACAAATTCTTGATCGGCTTTCAACTTTAACAATGGAGTAAAAGACTCAATTTTCCCTGATAAATTTGATATAAATCTTCTCACAAAATTAATCTTGCCGATCAATGATTGCAACTCTATCTTATTGCTTGGTGGTTCTGTAGTCTTAATAGCTCTGATGCTTCGCTGACTAACCTCAATCCCTCGCTCATGCACCATAAAGCCCAAAAACTGCCCAGCCGACACACCGAAAGCGCACTTATTGGGATTCATCCTCAGTCCGTATTTCTTGGCCCTCTCCAGCACTCTTCGTAAATCGGCTATATGGCTTTCCTCACTTTTAGACTTAACCACCACATCATCAATGTAGATTTCTACCAACAAGCCGATGAGATCATGAAACATATAATTCATCGCTCTTTGATACGTTGCACCGGCACTCTTTAATCCAAAAGTCATTACTACCCACTCATACAAGTCGATAGCTCCAGGACATCGAAACGCAGTCTTGTGTATATCTTCTTTGGCCATAAAAATATGATTGTATCCTGCATTGCCGTCCATGAAGCTGATAATCTTGTGACCTGAGGCTGCATCCACCAACAAATCAGCTATCGGCATTGGGTATTCATCCTTAGGGGTAGCTTTATTTAGATCCCGGAAATCAATACATATCCTCAATTTCTCATTTTTCTTCTCCACCGGGACGATATTAGAAACCCACTTAGCGTATCGGCATGGTCTTATGAACTTGGCATCATATAACCTTGTGATCTCCGTCTTGATCGGCTCATATAATTCTGCCTTGAACCTCCTTGGAGCCTGCTTGAATGGCCGATACCCTGGTTTAATAGGCAGCAGATGTTCAACAATCGATCGGCTTAATCCTGGCATCTCATGGTACTCCCAGGCAAAACAATCCCGATGCCCCTTCAGCAGTGCTATCAATTCCTCTCGTAGTTCAGGACTTAATTTTTTGCTTATGTACGTCAGCCTTGGTCTATCTCCTGGTCCAATATCGATCTCTTCTAAATCATCAGCCGACGTAAATCCTTGCCCCAGTTTCCCCTCAAAATCTTCAATAGAGCCCATCAAAGTAATAATTCAGAGCCGACTTGCTGGATCGGCTGTATTCCCTGGCTAGTAACCTTGAGATAGTCGCCTTCCCAAATTCTCCCGGATAGGCAGTCAACACCATCAGCTTCCCAGACTGGTAGATCGGTCATGGCAATATTGGTCGACCGATCTGCTAGCACTACCTCGACTTGATCTCCCTGCCACTGTATCAGACATTGATGCATTGTCGAAGGCACGCAACAGTTTGCATGAATCCAGTCCCTGCCGAGGAGCAAGCTGTACGACCCCTTTCCGTCGATGACGAAAAACGTAGTTGGCAATGTCTTGTTTCCCACTGTTAGCTCCACGTTCAACACGCCTTTCGCCTCTAATGAATTTCCCCCGAAGTCTTTAAGCACCATATTTGTCTTGATCAGATCTTCGGTGGTTCTCCCAACTTTCGGAATGTGGTATGAGGCATGAGATTAACTGCTGCTCCTCCATCAACTAACATCTTGGTCATCGGCTTTCCATTCACGTAACCCTTGATGTATAATGGCTTTAGGTGCCGATGCTCTGACTCTTTAGGTTTATCAAATGTAGCTTGGTCAGGTTGTAGTGTTAACTGAGCAAAAACTTCTTCTCCGCCCTCCTCGTCTGACGAGAACGCCCTATACTCCCTGGGCAGAAAGAAAACCATGTCCACCAGAGCTGATGCATCTTCATCGTCCTTCCTCCTTACTCGCCAAACTTGTTTGGTCCTCTTGGGACGATGATCGGCTTCCTCCTGATCCTGGCGCTGCTCTTCATTTTGCTCTCGGTGTCGTAACCGCTGTGCCCTTCTCTTCTGATTCTTCGTGAATATGCCGCTAGGACACCACTGTGGATTCTGGACCTGTTTCTCATATGCTTCTTCTTCATCCTCTTCAAAGAACTCTTCATGGATCGGCCCTAGTCGGTTATGAACCGATGCTCTTTTCCCAAACGGCCGATCTTGTGAAAACCTCTGCTGCTGATCACGGCGATTCACTGCACTGCTACACTCGGGGCAATTTTCAACTGATGGCAGTCTCATCCCTTGATCCCAGCAGAATCGGAAGAATGGGCAGTCCCAGTGTGGATTATATTGCTCTGGTTCATCCCTCTGTTCTTCATATCTTGAATATTTTTCTATCATGTCCGATGAAGTAATCCTTGACTTGTACCTTTGATGTCTTGCTCCATCGGCTTGATCTCTTGATGATGACCCCGCATAGACCATGTTTACGGGGAATGGGTGCCCATCTATCTTCATTGGCTTCTTGTCTTCAAACTTGATTCATCCTTGCTCAACAGCCAACTGAATTTGTTGCCGAAAAACCTTGCACTCGTTAGTATGGTGCGATATCGCATTGTGCCACTTGCAATATTTCTTCTTCTTTAGTTCTTCGGCTGATGGAATCACGTGGTTTGGCGGCAATTGTATTTGCTTCTCCTGTAACAACAAGTCAAAGATTTTATCGGCTTTACTAACATCAAAATCATACCGTTCCTCCTTGCCGATATCTTTGACCCACGGGCATGATACTGACTTCTTGTTCCTGGCCCACTCCGCCAATCCAACTTCAGCATCGGATTCCTCATCATCTGAGTCCGTTGAATAGACCTGAACCCGAGCAACCCTCCTCTAGTACTTGTCCTTTTTCGCCTCTTGAAATCGGCTTTCATGAGCCGATACCTTCTGTACCAGGTGCGACAGGGATTCAAACTCTTGTGAAGAAAATCTCTCCTTAATCGGCGCCAGCAGACCCTGGAAAGCCAGATCGGCCAGATGCCCATCACTCAGGTTCAAACTATAACATCGGTTTCTGATATCCCAAAATCACTGAACATATTCCGGTACTGTTTCATCTAGTCGTTGCTTAACCGATGTCAAATCAGACAGTCTCAACTCATGAATTCCAGCAAAGAAATATTTGTGAAACTGTTTCTCTAGATCAGCCCACCCCCGAATAGAATTTGGCGGTAATGAGGAGAACCATGTAAAAGCCGATCCAGATAGTGATAGGGGAAAAAACCTAACCCTCAGGGCCTCTTCAGCCGATGCCTCCCCGCACTGTGCCAGGAATCGGCTGACATGTTCTACTGTAGACGTGTTGTCCTGCCCTGAAAACTTAGAAAAATCCGGGACCCTGTATCGGTGTGGTAACGGAACCCTGTCGAACCACTCAGGATATGGGTGCTGATACATGAATGCTTGTTCCTTGGGCTTGATCCCGAACTGCTCCCTTACTATCTCTTCAACCCGTGCCGATAAGTCTTCTTCTCTTACATTCTCCTGTTGATACGGCTGATACTGTATCAGCGGGGTTGGTTGCCGATTATGTCTGTGATACTCCCTCTGGAAAGTACCCGGATCGGCTCCGCCTCCTGGATAATTCTGCTGATATCCTCCATAGTAGGCAGTCCGATGGTACCCAGCAGGAATATCTTGTTGCCCCCCAGCCTGGTTCTATGTAAACATATGCTCTGGTATATCTCTGTTGATGTTGTGAGCAATCTGAGTTGGTTCAACCTTCGGTGGGAGGTAAACAGGACCCCGAGTTGGTTCTTGGGCAATTGATCCATCAACAGTCTTCTTGATGAGATTATGCAGTGTGTTTACCAAGACCCCCGACTGATTGATGAGCGCATGGTGAACAACCTCATTAACCATCTCCTGCAAAGGCTTGATTGGTGGACTCTCGGGTTGTGTGCGGCTCGATTCTCCTACCAGTACTGGTTTCGGAAACTGAGACTTCTGAATCGGCCCTTGCCTTGTCATACTGAAGGATTCTAGGCACAACTTCTGGAAATTTGTCATGGTTTGTTCAACTTGCTGTTTTTGTTCTTCAGTTAGATCTTCCATAGTGACCGGAATTACGTTGTCCGTCTTGACTTCTTTTCCGGCCATGTTGAAATCTTGATTGAAACTGTGTTTGTTGAAACTTCGGTCCCACCAGGCGTGCCAAAAGCGTGTTGACACCGAAAACCCGCCGGGGCTCGTCCGGCGTCTGGGTGACACGCGAAGGCCTGGGAGATCTGCTTAGCTCCAGTGCAGGTCCTAAAGTCTTGAGGTTCGTAGGCGTGCCAGTCAATTTGACCCTGTAATTGACAAGGAGAAAGAAATGTTAAATTCGCGAGCCAATCGGCTGGAAGCCGGCTTGGACTCATCTCATCGGCCGATGGCCGATACGCACTGTAGCACTTATACATCGGCTTAGAGCCGATGATGGCAGGAGCAATAGCATAATAATACCCAAGTATCGTGCTAGCCGATCATCAAAGAGATACTCAAAAACCGGCTATAAACTTGGTAAAATAAACAGGTATAATGCATAAGTAAATAAATCAAATAAATCCTAGCCGATCATAATTTAATGTTATTGGTGTTGCCGTGAAGATATGCCTGTGCCCGGGCCCTTGCTTATATCGGCTCCCGGGGTCTTCATCCGCTGTCTGGGCCCGTACACTGGTCCTTACCTAAGCTCGTGCCCAGGCCCTCACCTGGGGTCGTGCCCGGGAACCTGCTTGTACTTGTACTTGGATCGGCAGAATAAACCCATCGGCTAGTCCTTAGCCGATTGTAACAATAATACAGGCAAGAATATATGATAAGGCATGCAATAACATAAATGATAGATAATTGATGAGCCAGCCGACTACTGAACAGAGCGGGTATAGAATAAGACAATGAATAAATGTAGTCGGCTTTAACAGATAGCTTATCGGCTAAGCACTCCGATAACACCATCGCACAACACCATTGGCTCATCAAGAGTAAAGCTATTATCATCAGTCTAGTAGATCGGACCCAACCGTTGCAGCACAGACCAACAATGATGGCGATACCTCAATGGGCCGATAGATATGATGCGACCGTGATGAAGATAACTTACCGGCTATGCACTCCGATAAAATGCCTGCACACAAAGCATCGGCCTAGCAGGACCGACTTATCACTAGCAGTTCAGTAGGTCGGACCCAACCGATGCAGCACGAACTGATGATAAATCGCTCCCAGTAAGCCGATACGATCTATGCACGCGTGATGTGATATACCTAATCAATCTATGAGGTCAAACTGAACTGATGCAGCCATAGATAAAGTAAATATATCGTGGTAAGCCGACTACCATAAACCGACTAGAATATCGGACCTAACCAAGGAAGTCCTAGCCGATAGGTAGCCGGGGTGACGAGACTTACCCTCTCGCAGGAGTTCGGACCTAACCGATGCAGCCCGGCTCGAGAAGCAGGATCCCGTCGAAGGGGTGGCGATGCGCCGAAATTTGATTGATCTGTGTGATGATTTACAAGGCACCCGGGCATACGTATATATACCCCGAGTTGACATAGTCCTGATAGGACACGATACATGATTTCCTATCTATAACAGAAAACGCTAACTAATCCTGACCGGACACGAGGTCAGGTTTCCTAAAGATAAATACCCGCCTAATTAATAGGTACAGTAAATAACTGCCAAGCAACGGTCTTCACGGCTCCTTCCCGATTCCGGTCTTTTCTCCGTCAATTGACTGTAATCTCTCCTTTGACCGAATCTGATACAGGGCCTTACCAAATTTTGGCGTTAACAGGACTGGCGCCCGCGAAGAAGCCAGCCTTGACAGCTCGTCGGCGGCGAGGTTGCTTCTGCGGGGGACGTGGCGAAGCCTGAGGTCGTCGAAACGGTGCTCGAGCCTCTGCACTTCGTCCACATACGCGGCCAATTGGGGGTCCAGAGTCTGGTACTCCCCGGATACCTGGTTGATGACGAGCTCGGAGTCGCCTTGCACGCACAACCGTCGCACCCCGAGGGCGATCGCGGCCCGGAGGCCGGCAAGGAGGCCCTCGTACTCGGCCATGTTGTTGGTGGCTCCGAAGTTGAGGTGGACGACGAAGCGGAACTCATCCCCGGCGGGTGATACGAGGACGACCCCGGCCCCGGCGCTGGGGAGAAAAGCCCGCCTGGCGCAGGAGCCGTCGAAGTTCATTATCCAGTGGAGGCACAGGTCGGGCGACAGCTTGGGGGCCGGGAATCCGGCGTCCAGCACAGGGTCCGGCCCGGGCCCCGGCGTCCACTCCGCCAGAAAATCCGCCAGGACTTGACTTTTGATGGTGTGGCGCGCTTGGAAATGGAGGTCGAACTCAGCGAGCTCGACCGCCCACTTAGCAACACGGCCCGTTCCCTCCCGGTTATGCAATATCTGCCCGAGGGGGAAGGATGTGACTATGGATACCCTGTGCACCTGGAAGTAGTGGCGAAGTTTTCTGGACGCGATGAGAACTGCATAGAGCATCTTTTGCGCCTAGGGATAGCGCGATTTGGCGTCTTGGAGTACCTCGCTGACGAAGTACACCGGCTTCTGCTGCGTGTTTCCCGACACCGGCCCGACAAGGGCCGGGAGTCCGGGCTCAGCTCCCCCGGGAGGGAGCAAGCTCTCGCCTATGGGAACAGGTATGGAACTGGGACCCTGGGGCCCCGGGTGATATGTTGGGATTGTCCTGGGCGCCGCGTCCCTGGGCTCGCGCTCGCCTTGGCGAGGCTGCCCAGGTTCGGGCTCCTCGGTGGCGGGCCCAGGAAGTGAATCCCGGGTCACGCGCCTGCCTGGCAAGGGGCGCTCGACAACGAGCGCCGCGCTCACCACCTGCGGGGTTGCCGCGATGTAGAGCAACAAAGGCTCGTCTGGTGCTGGTGCTACGAGGACAGGGGGCGTAGTCAGGTACCTCTTGAGCTCATCAAGGGCTTGATCCGCCTCATCCGTCCAGGTGAACTGCCCAGATTTCTTGAGAAGCTTGAATAGGGGGAGGGCATGCTCCCCAAGCCTGGAGATGAAGCGACCTAGTGCGGCCACGCACCCGGTCAGCTTCTGGGCCTCCCGTAGCCTCGTCGGGGGGCGCATGCGGTCGATTGCCGCTATCTTCTCCGGGTTCGCCTCAATGCCGTGGCTGGACACGAGGAACCCGAGGAGCTTGCCGGCCAGGACCCCGAAGACGCACTTGTCCGGGTTCAGCTTCATCCTCGTGCATCGAAGGTTGCTGAACGTCTCGGCCAAGTCGTGGAGCAGAGCGGCGCGGTCGCGCGACTTCAGCACCAAATCATCGACGTAGGCCTCCATATTGCGGCCTAGCTGCGATTCAAATGTCACACGGACAGCACGCTGGAAAGTGGAACAAGCATTTTTTAACCCAAAAGGCATGCAAACATAACAATAAGCCCCCTGAGGGGTAATGAAAGAAGTTTTTTCTCATCCTCCTCCGCCATCCGGATTTGATGATAGCCAGAGTAGGCATCTAGAAAACACAAAAGGTCGCACCCCGCAGTGGAGTCGACTATCTGGTCTATGCGAGGCAGAGGGAATGGATCTTTGGGGCAAGCCTTATTGAGGTCTGTGTAGTCTATGCACATGCGCAGCTTTCCGTTGGACTTGGGGACGACGACTGAGTTGGCCAGCCACTCGGGGTGGACGACCTCGCGGATGAAGCCGGCAGCGAGAAGCTTGTTGATCTCCTCGCGGATAAAGGCTTGGTGCTCCGGGGCCTGCCATCGTACTTTCTACCGCACCGGGCGCGAGCCCGCGCGGACGGCTAAGCGATGCTCAATCACCCCCCTGGGGACCCTGGGCATATCCGACGGTTTCCAGGCGAAGACGTCGGAGTTTGCCCGAAGGAAGGCGATGAGCGCGCTTTCCTATTTGCTGTCCAGCGAACCGCCGATCTTGACGGTCCGGGACCGGTCGTCGCCGAGGACGACTTCCTTGGCCAACTCTGCATCGGTGGCAACGATGCGCGGCTTGGGGGCGTGGCGTAGCAAAGGCCCCGCGCCGCCCGCCGTGTCAGGAGCCGCGGGGGTGATGTCTGTAACAGCCTGCCCTCCAGAACCGCGCAGCCCAACCCAACCGACGGGTGGGCCCACTTACACATAGCACCCCACTTACACTTTCGTCCTCGCTTCATGTAAAAGGGTTAACCCGGAAGTGCTATGGTTAGAGGGACAAGGCCTTATAAGTTGGTTCAACTCTTGTTCCACTGGCAAGGTGATACTATTCATGTGCACATAGCACTCATGGGCCATATGGGCCATATCCTAATTGGGCCAGGATGTCACACACACCCCCCCCTCAAAGGACCTGGCGTCCCCGCCAGTCCAACTTACCCGTATAGCCACACAGGCATATAGGCAAATGTCCAAGAACGCGCCCCCTCTTAGCGCACGTCCGTACGTCCAGTGCCGGCGCCATATGCCATGCCATGTGCCTCACACAGAGCCCACATGCGTCATGCACCATATGCCCACACACTGACCCGTACGTGCAACCGCGAGGGTCGGCTCTAATACCATTTGTAACACCCTGCCCTCCAGAACCGCGCAGCCCAACCCAACCGACGGGTGGGCCCACTTACACATAGCACCCCACTTACACTTTCGTCCTCGCTTCATGTAAAAGGGTTAACCCGGAAGTGCTATGGTTAGAGGGACAAGGCCTTATAAGTTGGTTCAACTCTTGTTCCACTAGCAAGGTGGTACTATTCATGTGCACATAGCACTCATGGGCCATATGGGCCATATCCTAATTGGGCCAGGATGTCACAATGTTGGCCGCGCGCTACTCGGCGCACGAGAGGGCGGCCTTCACGTCCCCGAGGACTGTGATCGGGCCCGAGGGGCCCGGGAGCTTCATGGTTAGGTACGCGTAGTGCGTAACCGCCATGAACTTCACCAACGCGGGGCGCCCGAGGACCGCGTTGTACGGGAGGTTGCATTCGGCAACGTCGAAGACGACGTGCTCGGTGCGGAAGTTGCCGTGGTCACCGAAGGTGACGGGCAACGAGACCTGGCCGAGAGGCCAAGTGAGGCCCTTCGTAATCCCAATGATGGGCAACGAGGGTGCAAGATTCATCCCCGGGGCCTTGATCTTCTCGAAGACCTCGGGGGAAAGGATGTTGAGGGCGGCGCCTCCGTCGACGAGGACGCGGCCCACCTTTACGTTGCATATGGTCGGGGAGACCGCTAGGGTGAGCTGTCCCTCCCCAGGTACCCGGGCCGGATGGTCCGCGGGGCCGAAGGTAATTGGAATGTCCGACCACTTCAGCCTCCGGGACGCCACTGGCCCCGGGGTCGCGGTCAATAGCTCGCGCTTCATGGCCTTGAAGCCACGGCGCGAGGGGTGAGCGTGTGCCCCGCCGTCAAGGGTGGCGAGGACATTCTCGGGTTCTTGGAACTCGAGAGGCTGCTCCGAATCGGGAGCGGGCTTGGCTTGCTGCCGCTCCTGCTGGAACTTCTTGGTGCGCTCGGCCAGGTTCTGGACGGCGCGGCACTCCGTGAGGTCGTGGCGGTCCGTCTCGTGGACGGAACACCACTTTCGGCCCGCAGCCGGTGGCGGTGGCGCACGCTCAGCCTTCTGCCGCTTGCCGCCATAGTCGTCTTGGCGGCCGGCACTGCCCCGGGGGCCGCCGAACGCCGCCAAGGCGAAGTTCTCAGCGACCTCCTTGCCCTTCTGGCGCTTCCGCCTGTCCCGCCGAGCCGCGGAATGTGAGGCCTCGCCGTCTTCCCTAGGGCCCTCGTCGGGGGCCTCAGGACGCGGCTTGTTCCACGCCCGGGCTTCCTCCTTGCGGGCGCAGAGGTTGGCAAGACCGAACAGTTCCGCCGTGGTTTGGACGTCGCGGGTGCCCATCTTTTCGAGCATGCGTTGGTCGCGCACGCCCGAGCGGAACGCGTGGATAACCACGTGGGGGGCGATGTGAGGAATGGTGTTGCGTACCTGGCTGAAGCGCTGCAGAAAGTGCCTCAGCGCCTCACCCCTACTCTGACGTAGGGCGTGGAGGTCCGCTTCGGTCCCAGGGCGCGGGAAGGTGCCCTGGAAATTTGCCACGAACTGGTGGCAAAGGTTCTCCCACGAGTAGATGGATCCCTCGGGGAGGTTCATCATCCAGGAGCGAGCCTGGGCCTTGAGGGCGACGGGGAAGTAATTCGCCATCACCTTCTCGTCGCCATCAGCTGCCTGGATGGCGGTAGTGTAAATCTGTAAGAACTCCGTGGGGTCGACGGAGCCATCGTACTTCTCCGGCAAGCTGGGCAGGAACTTAGCCGGCCAGCGAACCTGCCGGAGGCCTGGGGAGAGCGCCAGGCAACCCGAGCAGCCGTACTGGGCGGGCTCGGGCGATGGATGGAGGTTTCCCACTAGTGGATCGAAACTGGAGGCCGGGGCCTCGGAATGCCTGGCGGCGTCCGTGCGCCGCTCACGCTGGCGCTCCATTGTGACCCGGGCGTCCTCGTGGACCCGCGCCTGGTTCAGCCGGTTACGGAGGTCGCCTGCGCCCCGGGCTTGGTTCTGGTTCGGGGCGGTAGGCTGGCTCGCGCTAGAAGTCGCGCGGTCAGAGGTCCCAGCACTTGCATGGCCGTTGGCGGCGACCCGGCGATGGGCGGTGCCTACCAAGTCGGCGATCTCGCTAATCCACCGCCGCTCCCGGCCTCCACCCCCGGCAAATGCCGGGGGGTGGCGCAGGAGAGCTTCTGCCGCCAAGAGGGCCTCCTGCGGTGTCGCCGAATGAAAGTTGAGGCCGCGACGTGCCGTGGGGCGGCGCCTCTGTTCACGCCTCATGGATTAGGCGGCGCCAGACCCGGCGGGGCACCTGCCGGCCCCCTCCGCGAGGGAAGGGGCCGAGGCCGCACTACCAGGCCGCCGCGGGGCGTGCTTTGCCCGCCGGGTACGCGCCGTGCGCCCCCAGGAAGGTGAAGAGGGAGAAGGTGGCGAGCTTGCCACCGGGCTAACGTTGCCCGGCGGGGTGTAGTCGCCGGACTCCTCGTCGGAATCCCGCGGACGATGGCCTCCAGCCATGAAGGGCGTCGGTATCGGGAACGTCGGCGTTCCGCCTGAGGAAGAAAACTCCCCCTACCTGGCGCGCCAGCTGTCGGAGGATGAAACCTCGACGGCGGGAAGTCAGGAGACCCCCCTTTGAGATTCAGCCAGGGGAGTAGTTCTCAGGTGAAGTCGGCGTCAACGTGTATCAGCGGAAGACGAGAGGAAGAGGGGTTCGGACCGTGACTAAGCAGAAGGGTCCGGACCGTCCGAATCGTAGTAATCGCGCGGGAGAGACAGGAGGCGTTTTATACAGGTTCGGGCCGCTCGGAAGCGTAACACCCTACTCCTGTGTGTATGCTAGGTGGAGGTGAATATGGTTTGAGTGTTACGGGGTGTTCCCGGCGAGCTCAGGAGCTCGGAGCCGAGGAAGAACAGTGGCGAGAGTTGGCGATCGTGGACGGGTCCTAGCCAGAGAGTGATTGCTAATGCTGAAGCTTCTTCCCTCTCTCGTCGGCCTGGATTCCCCTTTATAGAGTCAGGGGAGTCCACAGTGCCAGTACACCGAGAGAGAGAGTTTTAGGTGAGTTCTCCCGTGATCCCCTCCGACGACGCCTGCGCCGGAGTTGGAGGAGTGTCTAGTCGCTCATGTCTACCTGCGACGCCTGCGCCGGAGTTGGAGGAGTGTCTAGTCGCTCATGTCCGCCTGCAACGCCTGCGC
The DNA here is from genome assembly GCA_003991445.1 of Oryza meyeriana var. granulata. Lineage (NCBI taxonomy): Eukaryota > Viridiplantae > Streptophyta > Magnoliopsida > Poales > Poaceae > Oryza > Oryza meyeriana. The sequence continues at coordinate 193,460 of RYFJ01003191.1, forward strand.
CGGAGTTGGTACTGCTCATCCGGTCACGCTCGGTCAGCACGTCGCCGTGAGCGGATGGAGCATGGAGATGGGACGGCACCTGCCTCCGCTGCTGGGGCGTGGACTTCCGGAGCCTTCCTAGTCAAAAGCGCTCTGCCTGTACAGCGAAAGGAGCCTCCACAATCAAAAAGGTTCTGACTGCGCAGGGTGCGGGCCCACGGGTGGTTGGAGAGCTGACCCGCTCGAGTCGACCTCGTGCCTGGGGACCGGGACCGGGGCAGTCGGCTCCCGGGACCCGGGGCCGAGGAGTCGGCGGCCGGGGCCCGGGACCGAGGAGTCGGCTCCCGGGACCCAGGACCGGGGCAGTCGGAGCCCGATGACCGGGACCGGGGCCGTGTGCTCCCGGGACCCGGGACCGAGGCAGTCGGCCCCCGGGACCCGGGGGGCGTACCCGGGAAGGGGACTCGGGATCGGACGGTGCCCGTGCTCCGGGCACTCGAGGGAAAAGGGCTGTATCCAGCCGTCACCGTGATAGAATGTGGACCTGGAGTGGCTGACGTGGCTGAGGACCCACGTGACCCTGGGGTATGTGGGACCCCCTGTCCCGTTTCGCCGACAGACTAATAATCAGGCGAATACGAGGCGGTATTAAAAGGACTTCAACTTTTAAAGAAAATCGGAGCCGATATCATAGAGATTGTTGGTGATTCTTTGTTGGTGATCAAGCAGTTGTCTAGGGAATATGAGTGCATGGATGATGTTTTGAGATCATATTATGAGGAATGTACAGATTTGTTAAAGGATTTCAAGATGGTATCAGTGGATCATATCCCTAGAGAACAGAATTTATAAGCCAATGATCTTGCACAAATTGCTTTAGGTTATCGGCTGAATAAACAGGTTGAAGTTGAAATAGCTGATAATGATATTCAGGATGAAGCCGATGATTGGAGACAGGAAATAATTGGTTATTTGCAAAATCCGTTGCAATCGGTTTCTAGGAAACTTCGGTATAAAGCTACTAAATATGTGCTGCTTGATGGAGAATTATATTATCAGACTTTTGAGGGAGTTCTGCTGAGGTGCCTGAATTTGGAAGAAGCCAAAGTGGTGATGTGCGAAGTGCATGAAGGCGTTTGTGGGACTCATCAATCGGCTCATAAGATGAAGTGGATATTAAGGAGAATAGGATACTTTTGGCCGACAATGCTGGAAGATTGCTTCAGGTACTATAAAGGATATCAAGATTGCCAGAAGTTTGGAAATATACAATGGGCACCAGCATCGGCTATGAATCCTATCATTAAACCGTGGCCGTTCAGAGGATGGGGAATTGACATGATCGGCCAGGTTTATCCTCCATCAAGTAAAGGACATAAGTTCATATTGGCAGCAACGGATTATTTTACAAAGTGGGTAGAAGTGATTCCTCTGAAGAAAATTACGTCCAAAGAAGCGATCGAGTTTGTAAAGGAGCACATAATTTATCGGTTTGTAATTCCTCAGACGATAACTACCGATCAAGGATCTATTTTCGTGTCCGATGAGTTTCAACAGTTTGCTGCCAGTATGGGAATCAAGTTATTGAATTCATCGCCTTATTATGCTCAGGCTAATGGACAAGCGGAAGCTTCTAATAAGAGTCTAATCAAATTGATCAAGCGAAAGATTGATGAACAGCCGCGACGATGGTATAGTACATTAGCCGATTCATTGTGGGCCTATCGGATGGCATGTCATGGGTCTACTCGAGTGCCACCATATCAGTTGGTATATGGGCATGAAGCAGTTCTGCCTTGGGAGACTAACATCGGCTCTAGGAGAATTTCTTTACAGGATCAACTGACAGCCGATGATTATTATAACTTGATAACAGATGAACTCGAGGATTTGGCTCACAATCGGTTAAGGGCGTTGGAGAGGATCAAGGAAAACAAGGCTAAGGCAGCTAGGCATTATAACAGAAAGGTGGTGAATAAATCGTTTGCTGAGGGAGATCTTGTGTGGAAATTGATTTTGCCGATCAGGTCCAGAGATAATAAGTTTGGAAAGTGGTCGCCTAATTGGGAAGGGCCTTATCGGATTAATTGTTGTGTGCCTGGTAATGCCTATATACTAGAAGATCTTGGGGGGACAGAGTTTGCTAAAGCGCTTAATAGGAAATATCTCAAGAAGTACTATCCGAGTGTTTGGATTAACTCCTGAATCGGCTGGATGCGGCTGATTTCTAAAACAGTTCAGAAAGCCGATGTTTTTGCATCACCTAAAGATAGCCGATATCAATTGATATCGCCTTTAGATCAAACAGACAAAAATACTAAGGGACAATTGAAAGAAGTAGGCAACAGAGCCAATCAGATTATATTACAGTAAAAGTTAATCGGCGTGTCTGGAAATCATCAGTCGTTAGTATCAAGGTTTTACAAAAAGTTCTGAATTGTTTCGATCGCGCGCAGACGGATCTGGTCAATCTCATTGATAGCACGAATGTTGTCTTCATCGGAGCCCGGGATGGTCTTTAATTTTTTGCGCCGATGAACGACTTGACGCACCGTTGCTGCAACCTTAGCCTCTTGATCTTGTATAGCTTGTGGCAGGCCAATGAGCTGGGATTCTGTTGTTTCAAGAGCCTTACGAGTTTTTTCAAGTTCTGCCAGCAAATCGGCCTCCTTTTTCTTCAGTTGGTCCAATTTGGATTGGAGTTCTTAAGGGGCAGTTACCATGTCATCAAGCTTTTTCTTCTCTGTTTGGGCTGACAGCCGATCAACTTGGATATCTTGGGTTATCTTCTACTGGTCAGCACGATCGGCTATGCGCTGCCTGAGCTTGATGAGTCTGAATCTGTGAGATTCCAGATATGCCACGGGAGTCAGTGCGTCGATGAGTTCTTCGGGCAAATGATGTTCAATATCTGCAAGTCTTGCCCAGATCGGCCCGCAGTCTTCCACTAGTGCGTCGATTGGATTTTCCAGCCAACTAATGATATTCGTTAAGTACTCGCGCACATCGGCTGAGAAGGATGGTTTGGTTGCCGCGCTGGCGGCTATTGCTTCTTCTGCCTCTAAGTACTTGCCGATGTCAAAGGAGAACAAATCAGCTAAGGACTGCAAATTGACGTCGGTATAAGAATCAGTGAAGAGTTAAAAGTGAAGTATGGATATAAAGAGGTTACCTGAGGTAGGGCATCGGCAGCTTGGGTGGCATCGGCTTCAAGTGGATGAGTAGGTTGTTCTTCAGAACGGCCGATGTCAGGCGATGTAATAGGAACAGCCTCAACAACGGCTTGGGGACTGGGTGCTGAAAGTGGAGCGGCTGGAGAAGTCATCGGCTCGATGCTTGGAGGGATGTCAATAGAAGGTTGAGGTTCAGGGGCCGATGACTTGAGCTGAAAATGAAATTGATGAAAAAGATGGGAAAATAGATAATGATATCAAGACTTAGCACATACCCGAGGAGATGAAGGGGCCGATGTTGTTTGGGGAGTAAGTGGCGCCGTGACCATGACATCGGCATTGGTTTTCTGCTTCTTGAGAGAAGGGCGATGCGCCAGCTTTTTGCGTTTCTGTCCTGTCGGCCGGGGCGCCTGGAGGAGAGCCGATGGAGAGGGAGCATCGCGCCCTAAGTTCGGAGTGGCTGATGGGGGTTGATACATGATCGGCCGGCCACTAGTGCTTATCGTTGGGGGCTCGATGTTGGTAGCCTGCAAAATTAAGAGTGAGAAATGATCGGAGATGGTGATTAAGGCTTATGGGTGTTACCTCTTCATCAGATTCGATGTAGTCGGCGTTGAGGCGAGAACAGTAGTGGATGACCGCTAAGTTAAATAGATGTCTCCTCCATTCTGACCACCATCGGGCAAAAAGCTTTGTATTGGCAGTACATACATTCACACTGGTGGTGACGCCCAGAGGAAGGGATTCTGTTAAGGTCCGCATCCGATCATACTCTAGGGTATTGTTGACATTGCCCCGGGCCTGAAGTTTATCAATGAAGAATAGGCCGATTGGAAGTTGACCGAGACCAAGCTGACGGGAGTCGACCGATGGATGGTAGAATTCATATGATGGTTGCGATCGGCCCAGAGAAAAGCCAGTCGGCAGTGGACGAGAGGTAATGGCCGATAGATATATGGCCTTCGACTCATCATCTTCCAGAGCATCGAGTGGATTGAAATTGGAAGGCATCTCGAATGACGATGCATCGTCGTATGCAAACCAAAGTGTGGCCTCCTTGGTGAAGCCGTAATAAAACCCCTTGAACCATTGACTGAGTCCAACAGGCGTCATCTTGCCGCCAGGGAGAGCCGATGCAACTTCGCCCATAGAGATACATCGGTGGTAAGTGGGTTCCTGATCTTCTGTATGATCGGCTGGAAAGGATTGGTTAAGAAAAGAAGTCCCAGAAAAGGCCTTGGAGGTGTAGACGTTGAGCCATAACTGCAGAAACCACCAAGGACCCCCGATATGGCCAATGGGCTGGCCGGCCGATAGCTTGGTCGCTACCTGATGTAGCAGCTGATAAGTGGCGCCAAGGAGATATTGCCCCAAGGGGATTTGTTTTCGATCGGCCAAGCACTCTGCCAGACATTGCATGTTAGTCGTTGGGCCGAGAGTTGCGCCGCCAAAAACAAACCGTTCCAGCCACAAGTTCAAAAAGGCGACATGTTCCCGATCGTCGACTGATCCAATTCCCTTGTTGTGGATTGATATATACTTGGACCAGCCACCGATGTTCTTCGTCTGAAGCCGATGAGCAGGCTTGAATCGGAGTCTGAAGGGTTGATGTAATTTGTCGTGTCGAGGCAGGTGAGCATAGTCACATCCATCAAGGTGGGGGTCATCGGCCTGTGTCCGAACATGAAGGCGTTGAGGGCATCTGACCAGAAATATGAAGCCGATGCAAGCAGAGGTTCGTTCTTTTCCATATCGGCTAGAGAAAGGTTGATGCAGTGGCCGATGTTTGATTCTTCCCAGAGGGTTCTCTTCGCGGCCGATACTCTGATATACCAGTCCCTCCACCCAGGAAGCTTGCTCGGCCATGATCTGAAGCTATTAGTCCAATCACTGACTAACATGGCGGAGTTCTTGAAAGGAATGCGTTGGGTCTCGGCGCTGATGAAATCTGTGGGATCCTCGCTACCCATTGGGCCGTGAAAGAAGAAATTTGGGTAATCGGCGGCTGGGATTAGGATTTAACTTCTAAGGTTCTATAGTAAATAACAACACGACGAAGAACAGATGAAGAACATGGCAGATTGGATTCATCTAGGCTGTAAAATCAGAGAAAATAATCGGGCAGAAGGATTACCTCGGGGACTGCGGATGCTGATGCCATTGCGCAAAAAGAAGAAGAGCGGGAATCAGCGGTCGAAGAAAAGAGCTGCGACGGTTCATCTGAGTTCGCCGGAGTTCATTGAGGTATCGGAAGACGAAGCGGTAGTGCTCTGGTGATGTGAAAGTGTCAAAAAGGCTAGGGAGACGAAGCGATTTATAGAGGCATGATGACCGGGCGGGAATCGAGGCCGTTGGTACTGTTTCAAACAATTAAGGCAAGTGGGCTACCTTGGGCCGCCTCGGTATGGATGGAATCTAAAGGCCCAAAATGAAAGAATTTTGAAGTCCTATAGAAAACTCCGAAATTGGGGGGCATGTGTTAACACCAAAATTTGGTATGGCTCTGTATCAGATTCGGTCAAGAAGGAAATTACAGTTAACTAACGGAAGTTGATTCAGAAGAAACCGGGTCCAGAAAAGAGCCGTGAAGACCACAGTATGGAAGATTATTAATTAGGCAAGGTTAATATTTTACCTTTAGGAAACCTGATCTCGTGTCCGGTCGGGTCCTGTTAATGTTTCCTTCTGTAATTAGGAAATCGTGTACCGTGTCCAATAAGGACTCGTATCAACTCGGGGTATAAATACGTATGCCCGGGTGCTTTGTAATCTATCTACATCAATCAAATCAATACAATTTCGGTGCATCGCCACCCTTTCGAACGGTTCTTACTTCTCGAGCTGGGCTGCATCGGTTAAGTTCGACCTCCTGCGAGAGGGTAAGTCTCGTCACCCCGGCCACCGCATCGGCTAGGACTTCCTCGGTTAAGTCCGATATTCTAGTCGGTTTACGATGGACGGCTTACCACGATATATTTATTCTGTCTATGGCTGCATCAGTTTAGTTTGATCTCATAGATCGATTAGATATATCACATCACGCGTGCGCAGATCGTATCGGCTTACTGGGAGCGGTTTATCATCAGTTTGTGCTGTATCGGTTGGGTCCGACCTACTAAAATGCCAGTGATAAATCGTTCCTGCTAGGTTGATATTTTTTGCGCAAGCGTCTTATCAGGATGTATACCGATAAGTTATCATATTTTACATCACGATCGCATTAGATCTATCGACCCATCGAGGTCCTGTTATCATCATCAGTCTGTGCTGCAACGGTTAGGTCCGATCTACTAGACTGTTGGTAATAACTTTACTCTTAATAAGCCGATGGGTTTTATGCGATGTTTTATCAGAGTGTTTAGCCAATAAGTTATCTTTATATCCAGCCGATTTGTCATAAACATGTTTAGAAAATCACTGCCAAGTCGGGGCGGCACGAAATTGCATATCTCGGTTTTTTCCTGTGGCGAGGGCCCGGGCGCGAGCACGAGCGAGGACCCGGGCACAAACAGCATGCAAGGACCCGGGTGCGGGCACAAACGAGGACCCGGGCACGAACAGCATGCAAGGACCCGGGCGCGGGCACAAGCGAGGACCCGGGCACGAACAGCAGGCGAGGACCCGGGCATAGGCACGAGCAAGGGCCCAGGCACGGGCGCGAGCACGAGCGAGGACCCGGGCACAAACAACATGCAAGGACCCGGGCGCGAGCACAAGCGAGGACCCGGGCACAAACAGCATGCAAGGACCCGGGCGCGGGCACAAACGAGGACCCGAGCACGAACAGCATGCAAGGACCCGGGCGCGGGCACAAGCGAGGACCCGGGCACGAACAGGGCTCGGGCACGGGCACGGGCAGCACCTTTGGAGCGATGCTAGCAATTACTATTGCAATCAGCTAAAGTTTATTCAATCCATTTATTTACGCATTCTGCTTATTTATTTTATCAGTTTACAACCGATTTTCAAGTATCCCTTCGGCAATCGGCTAGTTCGGTATTTGCTTATTATTATTAGTTACTGTTCATGCCATCATCGCTTCCAGTCTGTGTATAAGTGCTACAGTTTATATCGGCCATAGGCCGATGAAACGAGTCCAGATCGCTTTCAGCCGATTGGCTCATTGATCTAGTATCTTCTATCTCCTTGTCAATTGCAGGGTCAAATTGACTGGCACGCCTACGAACCTCAAGATTTTAGACCTGCACTGGAGTGAAGTAGATCTCCTAGGCCTTCGCGTGTCTATAGACGCCAAACCAGATCGTCGGCCCCGGTGTTTTCGGCGTCAACAACTCCTTGATGTAGAGACTAGCATTACTCCTTTGTACTATTATTATTATATAAGTCTAGCTGAGTACTTGTTGTACTCACGCTGCATATCTTTCAGGTGAGGATAACGACGACATTGCTATGGGTCTACTATTATCCCACCGAGGGTGGCGAGGATAATATGTAGTCGAAGTTATACTCTATCCCTAGTCAGTTGCCCTGTGGTTTGGTAATGGCACCACTGGTTTTACCTTTTATGTTTATATTTTTCGCTACTATCTTTTGTGTCACTTTGTGATGAATTAGGTGTGAACCCTCTATGTAATATTTATAACCCTGCTGCTCGTTTATCCATATTTAGAGTACCTTGTGATGTTTATCAATTACTTGCGATGAAAGTGTGAGGCTAGTCACTTTCCTGCGGACTAGCTGAACATGAGTATGAATTTAGAAATGATGAGATGCATGGATGTTGGTTCAACCGTAGACCATGTCCCCAGAAGTGTGTATCGTGTTTGGTCGTCACTTTCGTGTGGTTTGACGGGCACACTTCGCCGTTTCGGACTGGTGAATCAACTCTCCCAAATATCTCTTTATTTCTGAATTCAGTGCGTTGGAATTGTATTGTGATTGGGTAAATATTATGGCAAGGCTGTGATGAGGATGGATGTTACTATACTTAATTGGTTTTTATTTGAGATCCCATTCATCTAGATATTTCGCGTTGTCATAATAATTACTCTCCATAATGCACTTCCAGGGTGCCCCACATCCCCCACGCCCGCCACCACCGGATCCTGCACCCCCGCAGCCGCCAGCGCGCATCCCTCGTGCCTGCGGCCCCCTCCCCGTCGGCCTCCGCCGCCGCCCGCCCTCGCCCCCCCATCAGCCTCCAGCGCCGCCCGGCCTCGCGCCCCCCGCGGCCACCGCTGCCGGCCCTGCTCCCTCGCGCCCGCGCCGCCTCCCCCGTCGGCCTCCGTCGCCGCCCGGCCTCGCGCCTTCCGCGACCACCGGCGCCAGCCCTGCTCCCTCGCGCCCGCGGCCGCCGCCTGCTGCCGGGCACCGAGCCCCCTGGCCGCCTCCCCTGTTGGGCCTCGAGCCCCCATTGGCCTCCACCACCCCCGGCCTCGCGCCTCCCGCGGCCACCAGCGCCGGCCCTGCGCCCGTGCCCGCTGCCGCCGCTGGGCCTGTCCAAATCCCAGTAAATCCCCTTCTTTGGCAGATTAATTCCTAATTCCTGTTTCTGTGCTTGGATGGGAGACCTTGGATGGGAGTAATAACTAGGCTCGCCTACTCCAGTGAGATGCGGTCTGCTCTCTGGCACTGGCGAAAGCAGGGAATTGCACAGCGCGTGTTCAACAACCAACAGGAGGAAGTCTTCCAGACCAAATGTTTGGATGTTCAAACAGTGATGCAGAGTAAGGAATGTTGACGATTATTTCTTTAATTAGTTGAAAGCCATCCATCTGTACTCATGGCTTTGTGTCGATAAAATTTCTGTGATAAGGGCTGTACCCATTCATCAGTTTTTTCTTATAATGATTGATGTTAAGTTCTCCTTGAAGTTTTATATTGTATAAATTATTTATAGTTGCAATAATCCAATTGGTGCAAGACCACTTAATTCCAACTAGGTAGTGGAATATGCTATCATCTGCGCATGATTCTTAGAATTATGTTTGGTCAATACTGTTCTCATTGTTCATTTCACAAAATATGTGCAAGTACTCAGTAAATGATAAATCACATCACGATCCATCACATTGTAGATGTTGTGTGGGCACTCAGATATATAGAGGTAGATAGCCATGGAGCATTCATGATATAATCCATCCTAATTTTTGTGTTCTATGCTTGGATGGGGACCTTGCAATATTCATTATCTGACTGAGAGGTTGAAATATATGATGTAGTATTCATTATCTGCTTGGACAAATGTAGGTCATGGATTCGTCATCATATGCAAGTAGCAGCAGCGCAAGTGTAGCAGCTTTGCAAACATCACAACCAACTCATCCATGGAGGGACACAGAGGAGATGCCGAGAATCGACAAGCGCTTGCCCAATCGCCCTGACACCGGCACCAAGAGTTGAAGTGGATTTGACAGAGGATACTACTGCTACTTTGAATGTTCCACTTGCTAAAAAAGCAAAGAATTGTAGTTCTCAGGTTTGGCGGCATTTTGACAAAGTTTGATAAAAAGATTGCACAAGATGATGGGACAGAGATTGTGGAGCTGTGGGCTAAGTGCAAAAAGTGCAGTTATAAATCTCGTCGTGAGACCAGCAGGGGCACATCGGTATTTGGAATCACTTATCCCACAAGCACCAAATCAAAAGTGGTCAGCAACTTCTAAACCTCAAAAGGATGAGAGCGGTAGTGGAACTACATCTGTTGATACTTACAGGTATGATGCTATTAGCTTGAAGAAATTTTATTTGGCAATCATTATGCATGAGTATCCTTCAATATTATTGAGCATGAGTACTTTGTGGATTTTATTAAGTCCTTGCGTCTACTTTCCAATCAAAAAGTCGCATAACTATTAGGAAATATACTAAATATATTTATGGAGGAAAAGAAAAATTTTATGAGTACTTCAAAACACTTTCATGCCGCTTTAGTACAACCATGGACATGTGGACCTCAAATCAAAATAAAGGTTATATGTGCATCACTGTGCATTGGATAGATAATAATTGGTGCATGCCAAAAAAGAATTATCAAGTTTATGCATGTTGAGGGCCATCATTCAGGGAAAAACTTGTGCAAGAAATTTTATGATAGTATATTGACTGGAACCTTGATAGAAAATTGCTTGCACTTACTTTGGATAATGCATCAGCCAATGATTCATGTGCTAAGGGGTTAGTACTAAAGCTCAATAAGATATCACCTTGATATGTGATGGGTCATTTTTTCATGTGAGATGTTTGAATCATATTTTCAATCTTGTTGCTTCAAGATGGCTTAAAGCAAATTGCATCAGCTGTTTCAAAAATATCAAAAACACCAATTACAATTGTGAAGAATTCCACATTGCAATGGGAAGAATTTATGAAGTGTGCCTCAGAATGTGATGGTTTGGATACCAATAGTGGTCTTTCTTTGGATGTTCCAACTAGATGGAACTCCACTTATCTCATGTTAAAGCAAGCTATTCATTATAGACCAGCTTTGATAGGCTTTTTCTTCGTCATAGAAGCAAATATCTTCATTGTGCACAAACAGCTGGTAATTGGACCATGGCAAAATCATTGTGCTCATGTTTAAAGAGATTCTATGATGCTAACTTTTGATCTTCTCTAGCAGTGCATATCCAACAGCAAATATTTTTTTACTAAATTCTGTCAAATTAAGCTTGCAATATCTGAATGGTGCAGCAGTTCTGATCCAATTATAGCATCTATGGGCTATAAAATGCAAGTTAAGTATGATAAGTATTGGGGAAAAGTCCAATATGGCTCTCTTTCTGTAGCTTGCTTTCTTGATCCTAGGTTTAAGACACAGTGGTCAACTATCATGCAGACAAGATTTATGTGATAAAAAGCTACAGAACAAATTAAGAATTCATGAATGTTGTCAACCAGCTATTCAATGCTTGATGTGTCTAGTTCAACAAAATCAAACAATGTAGCTGATATAAGTGTGCAAAAGGATCTGCAGTGTGACGATAAGAAGGGGAGAGTGACGATGACCTTGATGCAGATGTTTGAACTACTTGCGTGGGAGTAGTAGTGCCCTTGGAAAAGCACTAAAACTGAGTTGGAAGTGTATATGGATCAACCACTAGTGCAATGGGACACAAAAGACAAAAGGACATTTAATATTGCATTGGTGGTCATTAAAGAAACATGAGCTTCCTATCTCTCTCGACTTGCTCGTGATGTGCTATCAATTCAAGTATTACTACACTTCAGAATCAGCTTTGTCAGTGCTGGTGGACTGTTGTTGATTCGTTCCGCAGCCTCTTGATCCGAAATATGCAAGCTTGATTTGCACTAAAGACTGGACTGCACATCAAGACAAGGGTATATTTTTGAAGGTAAGTACAATTGTGTTCTATATCTTCAACAATATTCTATATTTGAAGTATTATCGATTGTAACACTTATGTAAATGTGGTCTACATCAATAATGACAGACATCCTTGAGCGACTTGCTACTTCTTACCATGGTTTGTGCTTCTTTACTCCACTCATAGAATTATTTGTGAACTCATACTTCCACTAAATATGTGATCCAATCTTTTATTCACAGACCAAAGCTACCAAATCATGAGGAAGATGATATGTAGTGTTTTGATGGACGAGGATACATATCACCAATGGATATTGAGAAATTGCTGAATGTTTAGTTAGAACTAAGTATGTCTATGGATGAATATTTTGTGATAAACTATTTATTGAGTATTAAACATTTGGATGTCATGTGATGGTCCATGTCAGTGTAATATTTGTGATGGAAAATATTATGTATTAAACTATTTTGTTGTATAAACGTTTTAAAATTACATATCTAAATTTTTATTAAACGAAGATGACTAGATTTGTATACTGTATAAAAATAGAATGGTTTGATAGATGCTTGAATTTTATTGTATATATGTTTACTAAAAAATTATAGAAATGAATATTTTACAAAAATAAAGTTGTCTCTCTTCGTTGGTGTCTAAAGTTCAGTTTGAGGTTTATTTCGAAAATATTTACTGATTCGTCCTATTTGATTCACTCCGTATTGTATCCTAATTCATTCCGTTTCGTATCAGTTTCGATTCCGAATCTGATCCCAAAAAAAAATAATTGAAAACTAATATGGTTATAAGCATTCCAACCGTTTCATCCGTTTCACCCCTAGTCACAACCAACTAAATACTAACGGGCCGTGCCCCGAATGAAGTAAGCGTTACCAGCGCTCACGTCTGTGCTTCATATCCATTCACACGACTTCCATTTTCAACAGAGAGAAAGAGAAATACGATATGAAACATGTGAGTAGCTGCAGAGAAACGAGTACTAATAATGTTAAATACTTTATGGCTTCATCTATCAGACACATACAACAAAGATGAACATGAGACAGATGAATTGACTATTAACATTACAAATTAAAAAAATTATCTCAATTTTTAAAATTATATATAAAAAGTATTTAAAAAAACACAATGTTTACAGTTGAAAACACATCATGAAATATACAGAAAAAACTTAAAGTCAAAGCTATTCAAAACGATGCTAAAAGAAAGACATGGGCAGGAATTTTGTTCGTGAAAGGAGAGACTGCAGATCAGGTTCTTAGCCCTAACAGCGGCTTCGCCCGTCAACACTGATGACCTCAAGCCCTTCGCGTCGAACAAATCTGCGCCGCCACTATCCCCCACTGTCGAGTCTGCCATCTTGTTGCTAGTCCACTCTGTCCACAGCTTGCCTTGGTCAATCCACCCAGCTCACATGAATCAGGATGCCAACGATCCAAAGTACGGCACACGTAGCTTGACTAACGGTCGTCAAGGAGGCAAGAAAAGAACACTCTTCTGACTTCGGAGAGGATGAGCAGAGATGCCAGAGCTAGCGGTCGCATCGACGACTGGTGGCTCCAACGACCTACTGGACGAAGATCCAATTGAGATATTACATTTTGTTGTTTATGCTCCATACAAGTTGATTGCTCAATCCATTAGCATTAAGAATAAGCTAGCTAGAAATATGTAAAAATATAGAAAACGAGTACAAAGCAGAGATAAAATAAAAACAAACAATTTTCCCCTTGTGATTCCCATGGCATCACACATTGTTGCAGATGTAGCTAGCATTCTGCGAATGTGCCACGTTTCGCTTTTCCAATCTCACTCAACCTAAAATGCTGAATCAGAGCTTATCAGCTGGCTGCTAGTAGAAACCTTGAAAGTTTTATAATACTTACATTTCCAGTGTCCATTTTGCGTGATCATATATGTCATTATTCAAACATACATATTAATGTCTGAATCCAAAAGATGCTTGATAGAACCTGTCTAAAACTGATGTGCAGAGTTTAATCATGTTGTAAGTGCGTGCATCCGTTCGTGTTTTCCATGATTGACCGGAATATTGTAACTATAAAGATTACAGCCAATTCTACTAATTATTTTCGTTGAACTTGCGTTGCATAGCACAGTTACTAGCTTAGTGAGGAAGAAACAAATCATTGCCGTCGGGCGGCTACCAACCAAGAGCTCGAGGAAAGAATGGGATAAGTGGGTATGTCATAAGTGTAAAATTTATTCTAGGAGGTTTGTTGTAAAATTTGGCAAATGAATAGAAATAATGTAAGTATTCTAAAGACAAACAGAAGTTTGAAGTATAAATCACTCGCTCGTCTACCAGATACTGGTAGAATGAGCTATGGGTAGCACTTGAGACTATTCATATAAGGCAACGCACTCGCATACATACTACTAACAATACCAAGCTACGTACGCGCTAAAATAGAAAACTTGAGTATGATAGTGCAACTATAAATAAATTTCATCATCAGAGAAGACATAGTGCATGAATTAGCGAAATTACCGTTCAGCATGACAGAGGACGTAAGGAGCCGATTTAGAAGACGCAGAGAGGTTAACCAAAAACCAAGTAGTCTACCTGTTCCGCCTTGGTGCCCATATCCGAGCGACTACACACACAATTCTTTGAAGGGCCGCTTCTCCATCGTGTGAGAGCCCTTTGGCAAGATATGGTAAACGACAGCAGTGCATCATGCACTCATCAATCAATCTGGATCCTGGTGAACACGCTTCATAATCTATACTAAATAAGACAGGTGGTGATAGATCAGATTACTCAAAGAACCTTCTTTCGTATTCCTATCTTATCTCCCCCCAAAGATCTTAGAGTTCTCAAATTCTAGAGCGTGAATATGGTTTGATATATCACACCATAGAGAACTAAACAGTTATTATACTAGTTATTCGTTACCGGAGAATCTATATTCCATTGCACATCTAGTTTAATACGCTATGGTTATCTGTTAACATACCTTGTACCATAGAGTGGCAAACTAGCAGTATATGCCTGAGCTTTTCTACGTATTCAGAACAACAAAATCGGGACATAATCTCATGTATCCTTATGGACTAGATAGGGGGATGTATATATAATATACAAAACAGATGATAAATTACTATTAACTGTCCAAGTAATAGTTGTAGGATCAATTTAAATCATTCGAAATAGCTTACCATATGTTTATTACGTTAACTACAAAGAAGTGAGAAGGACAATTGCCCACTTAGCAAGAAGCGACACCAACACACTTGCCACAGCCTACCACGGCATGTTTAAATATTATGAGTATCATGCATCAGTGTGGAGCAACTCTAGACCTGTAGCAAGCAATGGAGAGCGATAGACATATCCGATCAAGGTGTTTATGACAAGAAAAATAGTAGAAAATGAGAAATACATCTTTGGTGGATACACAAGGTACCCAGGCAGGCATCGCAATTCTGCAGATATTCGCAACGCTTCCCTCGCTGGGTTGGTGAAGATGTTTATTACGGACAGAGACGCCCAGTCTGACCACTGGAAAGCATCATGTATCCCGTCCTCAGAGGGTGGCTGTGGATGAAAAACCAAGCACGCAAAAGCATACGCACGTTGCGACCCACGCCCGCGAGATACAAGAGCAGTGAGACGGAGACCTGAGAGCAAGCACCAACCCGCGGTTCCAGCCAGGTCTGATTCGCAGTTCAGGGCAAGACCAACACATCTACAGTAAGAACAGTCTCACGACGAGACGGCCGCGATCCCACAATGGGTGGCTGAGCACAAGCAGGAAAGCGTACATCGAACCACTCGTTGAACCGGCCCTATACAGGATCTAAGATAAATTGCGGCCTTTGTCTCGCTCTACGAGAACTCGCCAATCGCCGATGATCTCCCGTTGCTCTCACGTTGGCTGAAGAAGCTCTGAGGTTAGTTTTGTCCCCTTGTCACTATCTGGATCGCTTTTACATGATTCTTCCTCTTACCACCGAATCAGTCGGGGATGGGCCGATCTAGAAAATAGTTTTGATAATACTCTTTGCTTGAATCCATGAGATGAGACTGACAGATTTGACATTCGGCTTAGCACATGACCAGATGAAACCAGTCCGAATTACATTCAAACGATTTCGGGAGTTAGAAACCGAATTTACAGTCTTAACCTGAGTGATGGGCATCTAGCGAATCTGGCTTTCTAGGTCTCTGGCGCCGATTAAGGAGAGATTTGCATCGCAAGAGTTCGAGTCCTGGCAAACACCCTGGTACAGAAGTTATCAGGCTCATGAAAGCCAATTTCAAGAGGGAAAAAGGATAAATATCAAGAAGGGTTGCTCAGGTACAGTTTATTCATCGGACTCTGCACCGATGAGGGATTCCGATGTGAAGTCGTTGGCGGAGTGGTAGGAACCAAGGAGTCAGTGTCTTGCCCATGGGTCAAGGATATCGGCAAGGAGGAGCGGTTAATTTTGATATTAATGAAAGCCGAAAATTTTGACTTGCTGCTTACAAGAGAAACAGATACAACTCGCCAACCACGTGATTCCATCAGCCGAGAACTAAAAGAAAAAGATATTGCAAGTGGCACTAATACTATATCGCATCACACTTAACGATGCAAAGTTGTTCGGCAACGATTCAATCGGCTGTGAGCAATGAAAAATCAAGTTTGAAACAAGAAGCCGATGAAAATCGACGGCACCCGTTCCCCTAAACATGGTTTATGTGGATCATCGTCAAGAAATCAAGCCGATGAAGGAAGGCATGTGGCTCATAGAAAACCGAGATACTCATCAGGTATATAGAAAATATTTCAAGGTATTGAGGAACAGCGGATTGAGCCGGACAGGGAAAGATTTAATCCACATTGGGATTTGTCCGTTCTTCTGATTTTTGCTGGATCAAGGGATGAGATTGCCATCAAGTGAAAGATTGCCCTGAGTGCGAAATCTAGGTTTCAGCAGGAATCAGGAAAGTTCGGTCACAGAATCGGCCATCTAGGAGACGGATCGTCCGGTACATAAGCCGATTAGGCCGTTCACCGAAGAATTCCTTGAAGAAAAATGAAAAGAGGTGCATTGAAAACCAATCCAGAATCCTCAATGGTGTCCTAGTGAATATTCACAAAGAATCAGAGAGAAGGCACAACGGCTACGACCCCCAAACCGAGAGCAACCAGAAGAACAGAGACAAGATCAGAGGAAGACCGATCATCGTCGCCAAAAGAAACAAACCAAGTATGGAGGCGGAGTGAAGAGAAGGGACAATGAAGATCCATCGGCTCCATAAATAATGTCTTTTTGCCTCGAGAATAGCAAGGCACTCTCATTAGCGAAGAAGGCAATGAGAGAGTTTGGTTTGCTCCAACTTACGTTGCAACCTGATCAAGCATATTTGATAAACCTGAAGAATCAAGAGCATCGGCATTAAAGCATTATGTATCAAGGGCTATTGAATGGGAAGCGATGACAAAAGTATGATGCGCTGCAAGCTGGATGAATTGAGCTATATTGGGTAGCTCAGTTTGGGTCTGAATCTCATGCCTCATTCGTACGGTGCGGCAACAACAATTTGGAGGGGGAAAACAAACTGAGCTGCGAAGTAATTTATCGAAGGACAAAATTGTGTCAACCTCTATCGTGCGCTATGGCTAAGACTTTCGGTGTGGGGGTGGAACTGCGATCAGAAAAAGTCAGCGAACCGTACAATGTCGTAGTCTGTATAGCCGGCTTGCGTGCCGTCTCGACCGTGATCATTGTTCACGAAAAAGCACGGCGACAGCGGACAGGAACAATCCGCATGACTTTCAGGGATTTGAATAACAAAGATTAAACTGAATTTAATATTCATTATTTACTAGAATTATTATTGAGTGAAGGGCAAAACGCTACATGTAATCTTGTTAGAACTGTTTAGAACCTGGATGATAAAGTATACTATACATCTTATACCTACATCCTGTTTAAAACAGTGCTTGCTTATTTTCTATTTCATGAGTATATTTCGAACTGTAAATAAATGTGTTTTTATAAGATTTGCTATATGAAAGTAATTAAAAAATCAAAATTAAATCTATTTTTTCAAGTTTTAATTAGTTAAATACTAACTAATCCTGTAATATGTTTCTTTATATGCGGCTAATAAAACAGGAAATAAACCATTCAAACACCATATTAAAAATACAGAATTTAACAAACTAAGAGTAATCATGGAGTGAAGAAACAACGATGCGTTGCGTTGGACGACTTGTAGCCCACCATCCCAATCTCATAATGATGGAGCGGATCGTAGTATCATACTACGTGGAGTCCAGGACAGGTGACTCCCAATATCGCATTGTTCAGAAGCTCTGAGCCCCGATGTTCCCTTGCCACCAGCGCTGCCACGCACCGCTACTAGGTTTAGGCAAACCGTACGGTTAATGCGCAGGTATCTTAGTTACCGTCCAATCCGTTGGCTAGTGATCGAGTACCTCCAAATCGTTCGGTACGATATCAGTTACCCGGATATTTTGATTTAAATAAATCTTTATTTTATTAATTTATTTAAAATATAAAAAATTTTAAAAGTTAAATGCGGTACATTAAATTATGGATCTGTGATGAAAAAGTTAAAAAAACTAAAAAATATGCTTCATATTTGGAACTCCATTCGAAATTAAAAAAATAAAGAGTTTAGAGATATAATTTCTACTTTATTTAAGTATAAAAAAAGATAGCAAGTTATGAAAAAATATAATATACATTATTTTAATATCTATAGTTTTTTCTAATTTTTCACATTTAGAATGCTAAACATTACAATTTTCTCACGAATGAATTCTTTTTATTTAACTGTGCACCATAGTCACATTACCTACATTACCAAAATTTAAAATTTGAATTAAAATTGTTTAGAGACCACAGTAGTCCGACTACGATTAAATAATTACCATTAATAACCACATGTAAACCATCGGACCGTAGTGGGACGTCAAGTCCCCACTACGTAGGGACGAGCCCTGGCATATACGATGAACACTGTGCGGCAAGAGTCGCTTTGCTGACTTGACGCCACCTCATGAAAGCTTGTCGCCCCTCACGGGCTTAGGCCTCGCTCGCACTAGACAAGCCCAACCCGAAGAGCCAAGTAGTAGGCGACTAGCTAGTCGCTACGAGTACTGCCACCGCCACAGCCGCGCACCGTGACTTGCTCCGTCTCTCTCGGAGAATGCCAGTTAAAAAAAAATTCGCAAGCTGTCCCTAGCTGCGCCTTCGCCGGTCGCATGCCACAAGCCAGCAGGCAGCAGCCAGCGACACGCCCCCGCTTCGGCCGCGCCCGTACCGTACCCTCGCCCACGCGCCTCGCCACATCGCCAGCCTCCTCCTCAACCCAATCACCTCACCTCTCGCGGTCACGGGCAAGGCCTCGCCCCACTGATTGTTCCTTACTCTGGCTGTCACACGCGCACCGCGACTTATCAGCCTTCACAGAACGAGCGCACCCACTCGCCACCACGTACGCTCGCCGCGCTTGGCTCGGTGAGCCGTGGACCAATTCACACGTATCTACCCCTTGCTCAGCGATCTGTAGCGCGCTCGGGGACAGG